>BPLR01003445.1:0-48353 GCA_021605095.1 Caerostris extrusa
ATTGTAAAAGAAATGTATAACATGTAAAAATGAAATAACCGATAAAAATGTCGAATATAGACATTTTTGAAGTGAAAAAATGAAATAATGAGTTATTATATTTTATTTTTACTATTACTAATACATGCTAAATATAGATAATATAATAATAAGATAATCAACGCACATTGTAAAGAAATATATAACACTAAAATGAAATATAAAAATCATTAATATTTATTTTACTAGGTGTTATTTTGCTTCTGCGCTCTTTCCACTTAGTTTATGCAAATCAATCTCCAATTTGGAGTTGCTCAATGCATAATATGCACCCGGAGTTGGTCCGTTATGTTTGAACGTGTTGTGCTGGTCAATTTCATTTTCGAAAAAAAACGATTCCGCAGGTGTAAGTTGAACCAAAAGCGCTAACAACTGAGTAGAGAGTCTGGTTTTAATTTCATATCATCAATCAACTGTAATGCGTATCTAGGAATTCACTACGTCACTGTAGTCACTTAAAAGTGAAACATAGAACCTGTTATATAGAAGTTCCAAAATAGGCGCATACTTACATAGAGTTGTAGTTATAATTTAATTATTCTGCGAACTCATAACATAAGCTCATAAAATAAAACGAAGGCAATATCATCTATATTCGCAAAAATATTATTTTAAAATCAAAGTTAATTTTTCTCATAATTTCGACGTCAGTTAATTTTTGGCTATAGTTTGCACACATATATATTTTTAATACATTGGTTTTAACTACTTAGCCATTGTAAAATAAATATATTTTAGAAAAAGTATGATAAATCTCACGGGCAAGAATAAATATTCAAAGCGGGCTGAGGGTTGGCCACCCCTGCTCTACAATTATGTTAGACCGGACCTACGGTTTTAAGTGGATTCGAACTACAATTCGTTTCATTACAAGCATCCATGGCACCGCAATTCGAGTAATATTTCTATTAAAATGAATTTTCTATTTAAATGAATATTAAATTTAAAAATCATTTGTATTTTCAGTATTATCCTGCAGAACAAAGGACAAAGCACAGTTAAAGCATTAAATATCAAATTAATTCTAGACATAAATTAAATAAATAGATTTGACACTTTTTATGCGCTGGCCGTTGAAAAGAAAAAGCGCAAAGCACAGCAGGCCGATGCATCCTTGCGGTGGTGTCCATAGCGATGCTTAGCAGACAGTGAGTGACGAGAAGCTGGTACGCTGAAAGAGATAAAAAGTTTCCTTTCAAAGAATTAATAGTTCCGCTTTTTATTTTGGTGGTTCGGTTGCTCGAGAGATCGTCTGAATTTTACGGCGTGTTTTCCTAACCTTTCACCTTCGGAGATCTTTTTCCGATAGCATATTATTTGAAAAGGGCGATAGATAAATAGTTGGGAGATTCTGAATGCTTATTATTGAAAGAAGCGTCTCAAATATCAAAACAAACTTGAATCTGATCGTGTTATTTTCTTGGGAATTACCAACTTCTTTTTTATTATTATTATTAAAATGTAACTAACAGCTTTTTGCAATTCGTGCTTTATTATCTCTATCTCGCACTCAGAGCAGAAATTTTTGATAAAATATTAATTTTTATTTAAAAACGAATTCAAAATTAATTTTTATGTTAGTTATGTGTTATAATAATTAGTCATAATTTTCTTCCCTACTAAAACGGATCTATTTCTATAATTTGTTTAAATGTGTTTGGTTTGTCGGCTCTACGGTTATTTTGTGTCCACTTTAGTTAATTAGATCGGAAACTACAATTAAGCGTGGATTCCGAGCCATTCACAAGCATCCATGCCATAGCCAGGATTCGAACCTGAAGTGTGTGGTACCAAAGGCCAGAGCGCTAGACAGCTGGTTATCAGTCAACTGTTTGTTTAAAGGAACACATGATAAAAATATACAGTGGCTCTCAAAATTCTTTTTAACATAATGATGTTCTATTCGTTAATAAAAATTAATAATCCATAATGAGAATTTTTATATAAATTATAACTTTTTTTCTTAACAAAATTACATTCAATATTTAAATAACATAGTAAAAAAAAATTTAAAAAATTAACATAATAAAAATAAATAATAGATATAAATTTTTGAAAAATTAATAATTTTAACATGGTAAAAAAAATTTTTTAATTAATAATCAAAAAATCAAAAAATTTTCATACAGTAACATCTTTAATTATAGTAAACATTATAATATTTCGGTCAATTACTCAGCAGGTTATCCTGAGTTTTTAATGTTTAGGACACTTTTATAACAACTTGTAAAAGTTTAAGCATAAAATTAACTTTTTTTTGTAATTTCTGCATCAATGTTTTTTATATGTAACTTCAACATTACTTAGTGTTTATTATATCAAAAATGTTTTATTCAAATTTTCAAATTTAATTAATATTTTCAATAATTCAAATTTTTGGCTGATAATTATGAATTTTTTTTTAAATATTTGAATGAAAAACATGATTCTTTATGATATCAACAAAAATCAAATTACTTATTATACCATATTATTTAAAAAACAATATTACCTCCAATCTTTATTGTTCCAATAAAGTTCTTCTCCTCTTTTTCTTCTCTATAAGATTATCCGTCCATCGGAATAAAAAAATTTTAATTTCCTTTCATCTACTGATAGATATGATTCCATTCGAGATTATTTAACATTGATATAGCGAAAGCCTATTTTTGCACATAACAAAAACAAAATTTAATCCAGCAGAAAATAGATAAAATCCTGTTCATATGAACATTTATCCAATAGTTTCAGATGTTAATTGAAGAAAAAAAAATTTTTTAGTAATTCTGCAGACAACACTTAAACGTAAAATTTTCTAACTTTATATATCTGATCACTTTCCCAGAAGACATTTTGCTACTTTGTTTTTTTAATCCAATTTTCTTGTTTAAAGACTTGTATCACATATTGTATAGTAAAATGAATTAAATTTAATAAATTTGCAACATTTCAAACTGATTTAACCCTATTTCGATAAAAAAAAATCAATTTCGGAATTTTGCTCATTGTTCCTTACTACTACGCGCCATTTTAAAATAGTAAAAGAATATAACGAAATAATGATGAAAACCAAACGATTTTTCAACTGACGCCAACATGAAAAAAAGGAAAACAGCTACAGACGATCATTTTATTTACGAATGTATCCAAAAATGTTTCCATGTACTATTATTTTTTGTGATGTATTCTATATTTGCCTCCTTGCTTTTTATTTTTATAAAAAAAAAAAAGAATCCATATTTTAAACCATATGATATGAAAAATTATTGGTGTTAAATTCGAATTCAATTAAAGGCTACACGAAAACTTTTGGGAATCACGGTGCGTTCTTTTATTAAGTATTTTTATTTTTAGTACAAAATATTTTTATTTTTAGTACAAAGTATTTTTATTTTAGAACATGTTTTTTCAATAAAAAAATGTATATATATTTCTTTTAAAATTGTTTTTTCTGACTAATTTTCTTGTTAATAATTCGGCACTAATATTTGCATCATTTTTTTAATGGAAACAGTAAATTTCTTCTTCTTTTTTTTTTTCATAAATATACTTTTTAATTTGCTAAACATAAAAAAAAAACTTTTAAAAATATCTTTCTTTTTATCAATCGATTTAATCTTAAATGAAAACTGTAGTCTTATAAAAGTTTTAATTTTGAACAAACGATTCTGCAGACAAATAATAAAATAAAAATAAAGTTAAATTCGAAAATACAAATAAAAATTTCAGTCAACTTAGCAACAAGAATAAATCAAGTGAATTTCATCATTAGCTACATTTGATGCTAGCTTAATAATTAATTAATGTTATTAATTATGAATCATTTGATTTACGAAATGATGTCTTAAAATTTTTGCTCTCAGGTGAAAATACAGTGGCTCCCAAAAGCGTTCGTACTGTTTGCCGTAGTATAAATTGAATTCATTTTAAAAAGAATTACTTTTATATGATTTTCATGTGATTCTGAATAAAACAGTATATTTTTAATAGTGAATTATTTTCATTTCATAAAAATGAAAAAGCAAGAGAGGCAGAAAAGGAACACGTCTCAAAGGTGATTGTTCAACAAGACATTTCGAATAAATTCATAAAAAATAATTGTGATCTGTAGTTTGTTAATTATAGTGTTGTTTGTTGTAGTAGCAACAGCTACATCTAGACCAAGGCCAAGGACCCGTGTGGTCTCATGGAAGGAGTGAAACTAGGAGTGGAAGGAACTCTTTGATATATGTTATATTGGTCGACGTCAAAATGAGAAAGTGAAAGTGAAAATACGCAGTCAGCGAGTGATTCTTCTCAATTAAATTCTAACGTAAAGAATTCATTCTAATCGCATGTCTGATCCTATGTAGCTTATTTTAGAAAAACTTTTTTTCGATAAGACAAGAGGAAAAAAGGTATAAGTTTTTGAATGCTGATTATGAACGGCGTTCTTAAAATATGCAAAACAAACTTAAGTTGCCCTTTTCATTTTTGTTGGGGTTTTCCCAATCTTTCAACTACTCTTAACTTAAGCAGCATAAGATTACAAAACTAGTGTTTGTACTGAAAGCACTTATGCACTAGAAGAATTTAAAACGCAATTTATACATCTAAAATGAATTAAAAATCGTTTTTCTAGATTTAAAACCTTATACTTTTTTTTTCGTGTATGTAAGAATTGATTTATTTGTTATATTGAAAAAGTATAAAAAAAAAAAAATGTTTTCTTATCCGACTTGGTAGACAGCAACAGCTGGAACAAGTTCAAGAACCCATGTGGTTTCATGGAAAGACGGAATGTGTAAGCAACTTCTGTTGTGATGGAGCGCCCGTAGGTAGAAGTCTGACTTGACTTCGTAACGATGAAGAAGGAGGATAGAGCCTTTTAGGATGACTTTCAGTGGAAACTACCCCCCGCATTTGCGTATCGTATGGGAGACAACCCGGAAAAACTTCCACCAAGTAGTTCGACAAACGAGGCAAGATGCTGAACATCACAAACGCTATCGGGTCTCGTTTTTTGAAACAGTGTCTACAACAAAGCCAACAGCGGATGGAACCTCCATCCTTATGCTCACCAGCGGCACACGTTGTCATTAAGCTACGAGTCGGGCGTATAAAATGTTTTAATGGCAATTTGAATGAATATATACAATTCATATTTGATTGATATCGTTGCTTGTATCATAATGGTGCATGTTTGATTTTTAATGTTTATTTTAATAAATAATTATAGTAATCATCTATTGATCAAAAGTTATCTTAATCAGTAGATTTCGTAGATGGGATGATACAACAATTTTCAAAACACAATCTTTAGTTTGTAGAACAATTGATGCACAGAGTAAAAATATAATAATAATTTAACTGAGAAGTTATATTCATAAAATGCTTAAGGAAACTGGGAATAATATATTAAATCCGACTATGCACATTTGCATCTTATACATGATACCAAATGAATAACTCAACCTGACATTGGATACTTATACTTTGCTATTATACTATACAAATAAATGCTTTTGCACCGATTCGTGGCCCAGTGGTGACGTGAGCAGCTAGCTTGTAGGAGAGCTCAGCTTCAATTTTTTTTTTTTTGTCGTAGTTGCTCTACAGGTCATTTTAACACACTTTGGGTTAATTAGACCGAGAACTATAATTTAACATGGATTCGAACCACTAACAAACAAACGTCCTTGCCACAGCTAGGAGTCGAACCTGGTGCCTGTGGTACCATATCGATAGTCAAGCTGCTTAGTGGTAGTTTTCCAGGTTTTATCCCCTACCAAAAAAATATGGCGCAGTTACCCCCTAAAACCATCCTAGAAGGTAACGTGCTCTCCTTACCGCCCGCCGATAGGTTGTTGGTTAATACAAAAACATACCAATTTTCAACAACAACAGAAAAAGATGTTTCTCGAATCAAAATTCAAATATTTATTCAATAAATCGTTTCTGTTTGCTGATTTCTGTGAGCATAATCTGAAAATGAAATCTAATTTGAATCACTGCAACTTAAGTAAAAACAAGCTACACATTTTGTCAACAGATCATTCGAAAAAATTTATTTTCTGTATTAAAATGTGCATAGTTTACACCGAAAGCATCTATGCCGATGTTAGGAAGATAAATTCGTAAACCGGAAAATCCTTTCATTGGATTGTGCAAGATGGAAAACTCTAAATGTTATCATTGGAAGCAGAGAGGAGCGGGTGTTTATTTCAAATTCCTGTGGAAAAAAAGAAAAGGCCTACTGTGGTGCATGCTGAATCTGCCATTCTAATGGTGAATGGTCTCATGTTTCGTACTTGTTAACATATATTTTGTTGCTGTTGTTTTTATTATGTTCCAATAAATAATGAAGAGTTTTTTGCGTTAATTATTTCTAGTTCTACACCTTCATCTCGTATATAACCTATCTAGACATCACACAGTAACATATATAAAGGGAATTATTCAATTCAAATTCCGTGGGGAAAAAAAAGGCCTACTGTGGTGCATCCTGAATCTGCTTCATATCTGCCAGTGAATGGTCTCAGGTTTCGTATTTGTTAACATATATGTTGTTGTTGTTGTTTTTATTGTTATGTTCAATAAATAATGAAGAGTTTTTGCTTTTAATTATTTCTAGTTCTGCACCTTCATCTCGTATATAACCTATCTAGAGATCACACAATAATATATATATAAAGGGAATTATTCATTTCAAATTCCTGTGTATTTGGAAAAAAAAATTTTTTGCTTTTAATTATTTCTAGCCTACTGTGGTGCATTCTGAATCTGCTTCATATCTGTCATTCTAATGGTGAATGGTCTCAGGTTTCGTATTTCTTAACATATATTTTGTTGTTGTTTTTTATTGTTATGTTCAATAAATAATGAAGAGATTTTGCTTTTTAATTATTTCTAATATATTTAGTTTATTATTTCTAGTATATTATTAATTATTTCATATATAAAGGAGTATATTTTATACTAAGCAGTCTTGTTTTCAGTGGAGAGCACAATCGAACCCCTGTCATGTTTATAGCATTTCATTCGGACGACCTTCAAGTCGTAATAATCTGGATGACTGAGGTCCTTCAGTTCACAGAACCTGTTCCACTAAAGATTGTCAACTACAGAGGTGCAATAAACCTCGAATGCTTCAAATCGTCACGTGCGATTAATGTAAATATGTGTATAGATTGTGTGTTTTGTATAGAGGATTCCAAATGTTGACCTCGGTTCTAAATTATGAGTTCGATTACATCTATTTTTTCTATCTTAAGACAGAAGGTACTAAAAACATGATGATCATTTATGGAATCTTCCAAAAGGGGCAGTGGGTTGTAATTCAACTTGTATTGCTTTTATTTCATTATTTACTAAAATCATCTTGCAACCTGAAGATTCAGACAGTGCAATGTGAAGAGTTTCTTTACGTATCAATATATTTAAAAGTTAAAAATTACGTTAAATAAACGTTACGTTACGCTTAAAATTGAATAACTTGTTTTTAAATGATTAACTTAAAATAACTAACCACTACAATGTCAAATTTCCAACGAATGCATTCATTATACTAAAGTTTTAACAAGATTATATAATTTCCTGATATTAGAATTTTCTCCAAAAGAATTTAGTATTTGATCACAGGACAAATTCGAATAGTTTATTCTGCCATTCATTCTTAGTCCATTGTTATAATGGGTTTTTAAATTTACATGATTATTATTGTATTGATATGATATACATATATATATATATATATATATATATATATGCTTCCTGAAAAATATAAAGGCATATACATATATATATATGCCTTTTAAATAAAAAATTATAAACTGGCAACAGGGTGCCAGATTATAATTTTTATTTAAAAAAAATTCCTTTATGTGGTGACGACACTGAATTTCCATAATTTGGCCACTTTTCTCCTGCTGTGAAATTTTTAATTTTGCAGTTTTGCTTTTTCAAAAATATTTTTCCAAGTTTCTTGAAAAGTTCCTCCCAGAAATAATTGAAATATTATGAAAAAAAATATGGATTTTTTTTTTTAAAGAAAATTATCTTTAATAAAGACTATGGCTTCCCTAAATGGAAAGCATGATGGTGCCGATCTGCAAGGCATAGAGTTGATGAGATTATTAAAAGAGAGAGTTCACTATTCAAAAAAGTAGATTCCACTAGTTGAACTACCTGTAAATTAGGGTGATGGGAGAGGTAAATAAAGAACAACATTCCTTCCTAGATTATATCATGTAGGCTACACAACTACAAAGAAATACTCACAAACAGAGTATGATGTGTCCTAACATTCTCTTTTTGTGAAAATTATCTCATCCCTGATCAATAAGCAGTTTATTCCTGATGATATACATGCTGGCGTAGACATTACACAAATGTAATCACTTGATTCAACATTCATTCTCACTTTCTTTTAAACATTAGGATTGTCCAAATGCCATATTTGTTTCAAATGTCGGATTAAGCATGTCCAACTTCATTTCTTTGTCTGAGAAAAAGATCATATACTATTGATTATTCCAGCCAAATTCTTTTCATTCCCATTTGACTTGTTGTTGACACTATAAACCTTACAACATATAGATCCAGAAGTGTTGATTTTATTTAGAACTATAAGAGTAGAAACACTTGGTCTAAATTAGTAGTTCAAAAATATAAAAAGAAGTTTACACATTGATATTTCTCCTGGCTTTCAACATTAAATAATTATCCTCATTTTTTGCATTTTGTATAACAGATGGCAAGTATACCTCACCATGTATTCTTAAAAAAAAAAAAAAAAAAAAAAATCTAGTATCGATATTGCATGTTGGTGCATTCAAATAGCTTCCTCTGCAACATCTCATTAAATGTGAGGTAATTCACTTTCTCATGTACACATTTGTAATTGCTGCATTTCAATGTAAGTTCAACACAAAAATTTAGTACGAATATTAATAGTTGTTTAAAAAAAAGTAAATACCAAGAATTAAAAGACAAGTAAATGTAGAGACAATAAAAATATAGACAAATGTAAAAGCTAAAATAAATGCATTTATTATCACATTAAATGAGGAATGAAAACTGCTCCTTTCAATTCTGAAGTCTAATCATGTCAAAGAATTTAAAAATCTTGTATAGAGGACCTGTAATAATAAATAATACTTGTATTTTCTTTTGAATTACATAAAAAATAAAAAAAATTTTATTAAAGTAAAAATGACTTGAAAAATTGAAAATAATATAGCTTACATAACTTGGCTTTTAAAATTAGGCAGAAAAATAGTTGTTTCATGGCCAAAAACAAATTTCATAAAACTTACATGATATGCATAAAGTAAAATTGTTACTTTTAGTTACTCATATTAATAATCAACAGTACTTAAACTTATATTGATATATTTATAAATTTGTAAAAATGTTTAGTTTAATTAACAAGAATTCTAATTAATAATTTTTTTCATATTATTCTAAACAATACAAAAAACTTTGAACTATTTTTGATATCATTCTTTAAGATTTAATTTAAAAGCATACTGAAAGTTAAAAGTATTTTTTTTTTCCCCTTAAAATAATGAAGGTCAAACAATTTTTGCATTAAATTAATAAATCAACTCATTACAATTTTATGCATCTATTTAAAAAAGTAAAAATTATATTTATGCATTTTCTAATATTCCTTTCTGAAAATCAACTATACATTTCACAACATCCTATGTTCACTAACAATTTGAATACTTTAATGATTTAATTTACTCCATTTTATTTTGAATAAATATTTTTCATCACATATAAAAAATATTTTTTTCTTTAATGAAAACATTCTATGAAAATTATGTACATATATTAACATATATATATAATATACACATTGAAATATTAATAATATTGAATTACTTTAATTTTGCAAAATAATAATTGAAAATGCAAACCCTAATTGATAGTTATGATTTGTATTAATACCTAATGGATGTCTTAATACAAAAGAATTGTTTGTTTTTCTTCCTTTAGAATACATTCATTCAAATGAAGCAATAATGAATTTTACAGAATGATATTTAAACACATTATTAGTATTCTATATCAGAAAAAATAATTAAAATTAACAAAATTAAAGAAAATTATCATTCACTATGCATTTCTAAAATTTTCTTTTCATTCAGCATATTTAGTTGAAAAGTAATATTAAGTGTATTGTGTACAAATTAAATAAAAAAGACAAAGGAAAAGGAAATTTATATTTGACTTACTCAATAATCGTAACTCATTAAAACAGGTGCTTTCTAGAAAGAGATGTCACTTTTAGACAATCAAAACTGAAAACTACCTGAAACAAAGGTTTGTCAGATCTCTAGCTGCATCATAAATATTTCTTCAAAAACTGTACATCGACTCCAGCTTCATAATCTCCACTGCAAAATATCTAAATAAAATTATATAAATCTGAGAATGCAAAAATTTTATTTTTAGGAGAGTATCCAATACTGATAAATAATATACTATTAACATCTTTATAGATTGGAATTTAAAAAAAATATGTAAAAATTTAAATTATGTATATAATTAAAAATTTATGATTATTTCAGTTCAAATGCATTTTATGTCTTGAACTTAAATTTTTTTAATGAAATAGTTAAAATCAATTTTCCCCTTTCCCAAATTTTTTTGAAATACATGTATACATGGGGGGGGACTCAAAATTTCATCAAAAACTGAAAAGGTCATTTCTAATGAAAACTTAATTACCTGAAAAATATTTCAAAATTGGATAAATATTTGTGAAGAAATTATCAATTAGGTTTTAAGCCAATTCGACTTTTCATGGTTGATATTATTTTATATGTTATTGTATTGCTCACAGGTAGGCTGGCGTAAATTAAATAAAGCACTAACCGCTCAATAGCAATAATCTAAAATTTTGCTCAATAACTAAGAAAAAAATTTGCATTGTCATTTTACCAATAAAAATATCCCCATTTAATCATAGACTCCTCAGACTTTAGAAATAAACCATATATCTGAAGTACATTCTAATTGTTTTAAGTTACCATAGTTAAATTCAATGAATTCAAAATTTGATATAGGGGTGAGTGGAAGTCTTTCTCTGTTTAAGGTTGGAAGAAACTGGCTGTCCTAATGAATTCTTAGGATACTCAACATCCAATAAGTTGTTACAATTCAAAAGGCTGGAATTCCAATAATACTTGACTTTGCTACATCTATAAACAAAGTGCATGGACAATCTTTCAAAACTACTAGGGATTGACTTGAGATCGAACTGTCATGATGAGTTAGTTATATGCGGCAATGTCCAGAGTTAGGAGTGGAAACAATTTATAAGTGTTTGCAAATGATAGGAAAATATAGAATATTGTTTACTATCAGATTCTAATTGATAAATAAATGTAACTCACACAATTAATTATGCATTTTTAGTAATTAAAATGATGTTAATAAAAAATAAAATAAACCAAAAATATTACATCTTGAATCCAAACATTTTTTATATATATATATATAGCATATCTTAATATTTATGCATACTAAATAAACAACCCATTGATTTATTATTCATATCAACATATATTTTACAAACCTTCATGCCAGCAATTAAAAATTGTTTGGAAAAATTATAAAATTGAAATATGAATTTGACATTTTATTTATAATTTTTCAAAAATTGCATTAAAAATAAATCAATACATTTTTTTTTTTTTTTTTGACTCAACATGCATTACAAATTTGAAGTTTCAATTGTATGTTTGTTATTATATTAAAAAAACTATTGTGTAATTTTTGTTACATATAAATGATCATTATTTATTTACATTGTATCGACTAGATATCTAATGAAGATTATTGAAAAGATTTGTGATGGGAAATTTTTTACTTCATTGTTAATAATGGAAAGCCATGTGTAAGCTGTCTGGAAAATTGTTAGTGAAAAATATCCAGGGGTATTCTACACATAGTGTGAACTTGCTTAAATTCTATTAAGGGGCTCCAACAATAGGAAGCATTTATACAAAAAACAAAAAAGAATAGAGAAATATATCAAAGCTATTCATATAACCTTATCTGAAATTAAGAAGGGGAAAAAAATGAGAAAATTCAGAACCAACAGAGCAATATCTTTTAAACTGTCATGTAAAACAAGTTGGCCAGAACAGTTAGGTTCAAATCCCTAGGAATCGGGAAGAACCTCTTTAAGAAAGTGCTATCATGGAAAATGTAAGCATACAATAAGGAAATTTATCACTTAATATTAGATTAATGAGGCTTTCTGGAACCAGTTACACTTTCTAAAAAACTTAAAGCATATTGTTTCAGCTGTAAGAAAATCAATTAATGAAACTCTGCAGTAAGGCATGCCTGAAAATGTATTGATGCAATAAATAGACTTTTTTACATTTAAGTTTTCATTTCTACTGAATAATTCAGAGATATTCTGATGAAAAGAAAATTATATTATTCCTAGTCAATGCATATGGCCTCAAGCTTATTAGCCAAATTATTTATCTGATATTAATACTTTTGCAATTCTTTTGTTAAATAACTTTTACAGCAAATCATCTATGACCCAATGTTGGAAAAGTCAGTTCTAATATAATAGAATATTGAAGTTCTAGTTTTAGAGCAGAAAGTCGATTTGGGATTCTGTAAAATATACACAATCCTCTAGTTGATTGTCCATGCTTTTCACTTTTATAAATTCCTCGAACATCTGTAGCCGATGGAAGTAATTAGTGAATCATTAAAAACACCCATGCAAAATTAAGCAACAGACTAACAGCAGCAATTGTTGAGAAATTAATAGATATTTGAATACATTAAAATCTGCATGAAGATTACAATGCTTCAATAGAAAATTTTTCAAGCAATGAAGAATTAGAACATTCAGAATCATAATGACCAAATATAAATCACAAATTCCAATTATTTACAAAATTTACAATTTTTTGTTCATTTTTCATACTAATCTTAATTTTGTGCTTAAAATTTGATTTTTTTTTTTTTTTTTTTTTTAGCTATCAAGATTTCATTGCAATTTGTATTATATTATAAAAGAATGTTTCCATTTGTAGCAATTCACTGTTTTATTTTTATAAGATTTTGGGTACAAGTTTTCAAAAAAATTGTGAAACCTTGTTTTATCTTATCCCACATAAAATTGCTGTTGTATTGTACACCTGTTTATATGGCATGAAAAAGATAAAGATGTGACAGATTAAGAGGTGAAAAACTACTACAAAAAGAATAGAATGAGAAGAAAAACCGCAATTCAAAAGAAACACTAAAATTTCAAATACAGCTATACTTTATAAATTTTTAATTTTTCCTACAAAAAAAAAAAAAAAAAGTTTTATTGGCCCTTCCAATCTCTAGTCGACTCAAATATTGGTTGTTAATGAGAGCCCTATAATCTTCCAGGATAACTTAATAAAGCAAACTGAGTCGGAGTACTATGTGTATGAACTCATTTATGTCTACAACTCCAACATCTGCTTACAGTACTGCCAAAATGACAGAAGTGGCAGGCAACTCAGCGAGTTGAACATCCAACCTCTATCATCCCAACAATTCTTACTTTCTTAAAACACATATAAGTTACTGATATTTGACTCCACAATAAGGAAAAAAAAAAAAAAAAAAAAAAAAAAAAAAGTCACTTAAAAGTAGATAAACTGCATATAAAGCACTTCAAAATAATTATTTATGTACTAACATGGATGAATATCAACACAATCTAGTGGCCTTGTACAATATGCAATTATGCTCCAATTTCAATTACTTGCACACAACCTTCATGGCAAGTTTCATAACAGTCCAGCATCTCTATTTTGGGTGCATTCAATTTTATGGCAATGAATATGTAATAGCTCTGCCAATAAGAAACTAAATATAAAATTGTTTTTTAACATAAGTAAAAAGGATTGTTAATAATAAATATTTAACTACATTAGAAAACAATTTGCCTACATTATTTTTCTATGCATTCTATTATTAAATTATATAGTAAAAATAATAAGACTTCTTGAAGAAAATTTAAAATAAGGAGATTCAGGCAATATAATTTCTTAGATATTGACAAAATCTTAATCATTACCAATATTAATGCTGTTTTGCTTTATTTTTTTTCATAACTGAAAAAAAACCATGATTAAATATTTAAAAAAATTATTTATCCATCTTTATCATACAATACATTAATTCAAAATTATCTTTTAAAAGATAAAAATATATTTATACATACCACAAATTTGCATTTTCCAAGTGCTTCTGCAATACAAAATTTGAAACAAGGACCTCTATCTACTTTATAACTTGTGATTTTCCTAGTGATAAAAAAATCTTTGAAACTGTGATTACAGAAAACATAAAAAACATTCATTTAAATAATATAATCAATAATCACGAAATAGCTCTATCAATAAAAATTCTGAATTAAAATTAGTGATTTTGAGACAGATTTTTTTAAAATTAAAATTAGAGATAGATTTAGTGATTTTTCTACTACAGGCATGTCCACGACTTAATTTTTGTAAAATAAGACGCAAATTATTAGATTATTTCCCCAATACGTTCAAATGTTTTCAATAAATTATATTATACAACAAATATAAATGCTTAATTTTTTTTTTCCACTTCAAACAGCATAATATTTTATTTAGATTTAATACAGAAATAAGCAAACTGCTTCATTGTCAATTATCTTTTGAACACATTTTTTGTGTATATATTAATAATGCATCAAGTATAAATTTGAGAATATGTAACAATTTATCATACAAAATCCCAAATGAGAATCTTATTTGAAGGAAGCTATAAACAATAAATGGAGTTAGCAACTATATATTTATAGATTCTACATTAATATCTGTTAGTGGAAAATTATTTAATGATTAAAAATTTTAGCAAGAGTCCACAAATTGAAGTAGCAATAAAATATTCAGTAAACTTCTGCTCCTTTTAAATCATAGAAATAATTATGATGAATGAAAAACTGTAGAAATCAAGTTTTTGCAAACATTGCTGAATACTTATGGCTTATAAATTATTATAGAAAAAAATTTTTTTAACTATTACAATATAAATTTTTCTCTTGTTACCTAAAAAAGCAAAACTTTAGACTATCTCGCTGCTTTTACAAATTGAGATTTAACTAGATTTTCTACCTAAATATTTTATCACTGCACAATGAATTCTTAAATCATTCTTTATCCATCACTCAGGTTTTTAAAGTAGCACTGTAATGATAAATATAAATTAAGTATTGAAAATATGTTCCAAGCTGAATATATGAATTCCTTTATAAAAATTCTTGGAGAGTTTTGTAACAGGTTCACCTTCTTGTATAACTATTAAAATATCTCGTAATAATTTTTCTAAATACTGATAGAATAAAAAAAGTTATGCATGTTATTAAATAGGGCATCTCATTAAACTATACTGCATCTTATTATTTATTTTTTTCATTAATTGACATCTGAATTTTAATTTTATAAGAGTTCTCGTTATTTAAGGCCTTCATTTACAAATTTTATTTGTTATAATTGTACTTTTTTTCTTAAGGATCTTAGCTAAAACAAGCTTATAATCTCTCACATCTTTTAAAAAAAATCTGTAAAAAATAATTAGTATATTAGAAAGTTCAAAGAATCTATATAATTAAATACGTTAATAACCTACATTTTTGTAGGAGTTTCAGTTTCTTCAATTCATGTTTAGCTTCCTTAGAAACTTCATCTTCCTTTGAATTTTGAGTATTTTAGCAAATTAATTTGAACTTCATCGACTATATTGTCAACCTAGAAATAATTAAATACATATAAAACTATTGTTATTAGATAAATAACGATACTAAAGTAGAAGGTAATAAAATTTATCAAAAATATGTCCCAATTAATATATATTCTTTTATAATTTATCACTTCCTTAATAGCAGAGTTATTTTTATCATTAGGGTACTATTAAGTTATGCTTTATATGAAGTAATAAGCAACAAGTATTTAAGAGACTCCTTTGCATAGAAAGCAGTACATGGAACTCATTAAAATACCCTCAAGCAACGGCAGAAATATTGACATAAATTTTTCTTTATATTGCATCATTCTGCAGAGTAACGGAAAGTTAGCATTCTTTTGAAAATTAAATTGGATACAGATAAATAATAAATGTGCATGTAATAAAAATTGGGTACAGATAAAAAATATATTTTTAAATTTCTTCAAACTTTAAAAATCAACATAAACATCAAAGATTAGTCACAAGAATATTATTTCACAGTATGCACTAGAATATTATTTCATAATATACAAAATTTTATATTTAATATTGTTCCTTATATAATTTTTTGACTAAAATGCCATAAGGAACAATGTTAAATATAAAATTTTGTTCTGCAAATAAACCACAGTATAAGGCTTAAAAGAAAAGAAAAAAAGGGATTTGGAAAAAAGGTGACAAAGGATATGTTAATGTAAGATAGTTGAACTTGATATAAATTTTAACTATTTTAAAAATTATAAAAATTTTTTAACTATCAAAAGTATTGTTAGAAAAATTGCATGTAATTAATTAATATTTCCTTTAATATCACTTTTAACACATATAATCACTGATTTAACTATTTAACAGAATTTTTACAATTTAGACAGTTATTTATATAAGTGATATTTTTTTTTAAATATAAGATTAAAAAGTGGTGTTACAATTTAAGGAATGAAGTGAATACACACACAAGGAATGAAGTGAAAGAAATTAAGGCTGATGTACATTTTAATACTTAGAAATAGTTATTAAAATTACAGTTTCAACTTTCTCCAAAAATTGTTATAAACAAAACAACTAGAATGAAAACTATTGATTTATAATTTTTATTTTTTTTATTAATGATTTTATATTTTTTATTATGATTTTTATACTATTATGATTTTTTTATACCATTATGAAATTAAAAAAAAAAAAGAAAGAAATCTTTAGTTTCTGTATAAGTTAATTTATTTTGGTTTTATAAAATAATTTCAGTTGTATATTCATTTTTTTTTCTACCTGGGACAATTTTTGATGTTGTGTGCAGTAAATTATGTTTGTTAGTGAAAAGTGACAGCATTTATATGTATTAATTTTAAATTTATAAATACAGTTAAGCTAAGAAAATTATTTTGTGTTTGATGTAATTCAGTCTTATATTTGAATTTGTGTATATTCAAGCATTTATGAAAACTAAGTTACCAAATAATGTACTGCTATGTTTGTAATATAATTGAAGAATATTTATTTAAGAGTAAATGATGTTAAAAACTTAAATTCTAAAGTATTATTATTTATGATTTATATGTATATTGCACTCTTGAAATCAAAAGTCAAATTAGTCTTCAGAATTTGAGAAACATTTTGTTAAGGTCTTAGTAACAACTATTTTAAGTCCAAGACCAGAAAGAAGAAAAACAAGTTCAAGAAAAAAAATTAAAATTTAGAATTAAGGCATACTCAAAGAGATCATTTAGGTACAGGCTTGGAGCAAGGTAGGATAGGAAATTCCATTTTTGATTATTTACAAACAATGAAAGGTGTCATTTGTAACACACCAAAGAGAGGAGGATGAGGGCAAAAATGGTCGAATGGTTAAATACTGCCTCACACAGATTAACCACTCACAGACTTTACTGAGAAGAGCTATTGCTTGGCTAAACATGGGATAGACACCTACAAACAGTAAACTGCAAAGATGGTTCTTTCTGGTCTTACCCCAGGACTTTTAAACGTAAATGTTCTCACATCAAAACCCTAGGCTCTAATAATTCACTGGCCACCACTGACAGTCAAAAAGTTGAGGTTTTAGCTCACAACCTTCAGGAACAGTTTCTTGAGAACAACATTCATAATCATGATACAGAAAATATCACTGAGTCCACTATCATTAATTTTATTAATACTTATCAAGTCTGTGAAATTCCCATCACTAAAAGCATCTTTCATTATTAACTGTATTTCCTCACTGAAAATTAACAATATTCCTGCCATAGATAAAATTACTAATAAAATTGTAAAAAAACCTTCCTTACAAAATAATTCTTGAGATATGTAAAATTACTAACTCTATTCTTCGTATTGGTTACTATTTTAAGTCTTGGAAAACAGCTAGAATTCTCCCAATTCTTAAACCTGAAAAGATCCTAATTCTCCTATTAATTACAGACCAATTTTTTACTCTTCTATTAGTAAACTAATAGAAGAGAGCAAAGAAGCATCCTTAACCTCCTTAAAAGTGAGTCATATCAAAAGAGCCTTCTCACCCCACAGCAATTTGGATTTACCGAAAAACTTTCTACAACTCATCAGCTCCACAATCTCACAGAAACTGTTGCTGAAGGGTTTACCTGGAAAATGAAACTGCTACAATTTTTCTTGATGTGGCCAAGGCATTTGATAGAGTCTGGGTTAATGGATTGATTTACAAATTTTATCTTTCCATTTCTCTCCTTATTTGATTCAAATAATTCGTAACTATCTTTCAGACAGACACTTTGTTGTCGCAGTAGGGAATACTGATTCCTCAATTCGTGATATTCATGCTGGTGTGCCCCAGAGCTCTATTCTAGCTCCTTTCCTCTATAATATCTTTATTAACGATATTCCACAAAAGAACAATATCAAAATTAGTCTGTATGCTGACGAATCGGACTGATCTTAAAGAAAGGCCGAAAAACTTGCACTATCCAGGAAAATTTGCAAAATGATATCATTGATTTAGAAAAATGGCTCATTTGCTGGAAGATAAAATTAAATGTAGACAAGATTGAAGCAGTTCTTTTCACTTGCAAAAAAAAAAATCCTATAACCCTCCTAATATTAAAATATATAAATATATCACCTGGTCTAAAGAAACTAAGTACTTAGGAATTTTTCTTGATAGTAAACTTAACTACAGATCACATATCTACAACCTTAGAAATAAATTCAATACTCAATTTAGAATTCTCTATCCTTTAATCAATAGAAATTCAGCTTTACTTCTTAATCTCAAAATTCTAATATATCTCTCTTATCTTCGTCCAGTATTAGCTTATGCAAGCCCAGTTTGGGGTTCTGTTGCATGTACAAATTTTGAAATTATTCAAAGGCTTGAGAACAGAACTCTCAGAATGTTAACGAATTCACCCTGGTACTTTCGTAATGACGATATTAGACGAGCTCTCTCGATTCCAAGTTTAAGACAATTTGTTCACAAAATTTCTACTAAATTCTATAACGATATGCAAAACATCAATAACCCTGTTTTAAATATTCTACAAAATTATGATTGATATTTCTTTCCGCAAACATAGCAAAAAGATCTCGCACTGTTCTAAATATTTTAAATTAATTCCTTACAAATGCCTAGATGAAAAAAAGTTCGCTTTTCTCCTAAGCTATTTTTCTCCTAATTTGACCTTTGCCCATTCTGGCTTATTACATGCAACTGATTTCATCAACATCTACATTTTTGAAATTTTTCATTTTATAATTTTATTAAATAAATAATTCTCTTTTAAAAAAAAGGGCATCTAATTATCTATTTTGCTTTTTAACTCAAAGGGCACGAGACCACCACTATATATCTTTACATTTTACAATGAAGGAGCTGATGGCCACTATGCAGCCAAGGATCTCCGTATTAATCTACAATAAGAGAGAGGAGGATGGTTTTTCTTTTGATACCATAATGAAAAGGTGTTAACTGCTTTAGGTCCCAAAAGATTTTCAAGGTGAATTATATTAGCCTATTTGAAAGGGCATTTACCAAAGACTTGCATGTAATGCTGAATGATATGTGGGAGGAAAAGACTGTGCAAAAATATAAAATATTGTTTTCAAAGAACATCAGATTACTCATTACAACATAGAAAACTTTTGATAACCGTGTAAAGAGACCAATAACGAGACTTATTCACAGCATGCATCTGCCTCAGAATTCTATTTAATTTCTAGACAAATTAAAGCCTTAAATAATTAATAATTACAAATAAAATAAAATGTTTTGTTAGTTTGTGCAAAATCACATATACACCTAAAAGAAACAAAAAATTGGCTTTCAGTCTCGGATTTAAATCAAGAAATCGATTTTCTGATTCTAGTTCATAAAGCCATAACAAATTTTAAACAAGATGTTCTAATTAAGAAGAAAATCTACTATAAAAACCTGAAAGTAAGAAACAGTGCAGTGAATGTAAAAATTTGATCTTCCAAGAAGGAAAGTAGATCAGCATGAGACAGGAACTGCAAAACAGAAATCTGCTATTGCCAAGAAGCAGAACATATAAAGAAATTTTATAAAAAAAGAAATGTGGTAACTTGCATTATCAAGATAATGATGAATCTGAGATGAAAATGAAATCCTAATGGAGTCATGATAAAAATTTGGATTGGGAAATTACAGTAGGTGAAACAAATGGCAAGCTCCTTCCGATTAATTTAAAAGTCAGATGGCATAAGTTTCAGGAAGTCATGGATTGTGATAAAGAGATTGCAATATAGTAGAAGTCAGTGACATCACAAGAATAATAATAAATAGAAGGATTTTTAAAACCTATGGTTAGACCACCTGTAGAAGCAAAGTGTACTATTATTCCATTTAGCCTTTGGAAAATAAGTACGAAGTTTAGGCCTTTTCTCCATGTATGTGCAGCTATAGTGGATGGATTACATGAAGAAGCATTTATAACTCCTAAAGTTTTCTAGTTACAGAAGAAAAGAAAAACATCTGGGAATGGAAATAATCAATTCTGTGGAAAAGAATTCCTTACAGTTAATATTCAATCTAGAGAAATAAGATATGATAAAGGGATCAGGAACAATGAGGAACCATACTTGTTTTAAGATAATATAGAACTAAATGTATTAACTGCTTTGGCGAAAATAGATGTGATAAAGAAAAAAACATAAAATTATTTTTTTTGTTATCTCAAGTAAAAGGAGTTTGAAAATAAGTAAACGATTATCTCTCAGAACAAGAACAAAAATAAAAAAAATGCTGTGAAACCCACTGAAAAGGACATTTCATAAGTCAGCAATATAAATATGGTCATTTTAACATAAAAATCCAGAGAAATTGAGTTTTCCGCAGATTATAAATTTTTAAGTACAATTTCAGCATATAAACCTTTTTTTTATGAAAAGAATCTAAGGAACTCATAGAAAGGGAATATTCATAATCAGTTAGATTACCCAATAAGGAATTGAAAGTGAAAACAACTGGTCATACTTTTAAAGTTTCAAATCAATCAGGAGCAAGTTTCACAATATGGCAAAAGGAAGTGGCTACAATTATTTATGGATTGCAAAGAAGCCCATTTAAAAATATAATATATATTCTTTCAAAGATTTTTTTATTACTGGAAATTTAGTTAGTATTTGATATTTTTCTAAATACTTAGGTATTTACAATAACCTAACTATGTATGTGTTATATTATTAATCTTGTGAGGTAGTATTTTCCTGAGTGATTGGAAAATTTACAACTTTAAAAAAAATTTTAGGCTAAACATTTTTGTCATATTATTTTTGAACAATGTAACTTGATAGCAAGTAGACATGGTTAAATAAAAATTATGCATTTGCCAAAGTTATTTGATAAAATGAAGATGATCATTTATTATTTGAATAGATTCTAATTGATAAGATACGATTCAATACTTAAGTACCAGTCTTTAAATAATATATGTAAATGGTTAAATGACTTAATTTTTTAATATATATATATATTCTTCTTGTTTAGCACTGTACGTTTAATAATTTGATTCTATGTTTAATTATTTTATTACAATCCAAGCTATTTTATTATTGGGTTACAAACAAATTGACATATATGGTTCTCTGGAAAAAAACAGACTAACCAATATCGAAATCAAAATAGTTTCCATGTATGGGAGAAGGTCCAACAATAAAAACCGGAGGAAAGATGTGAAGTTTAATAAACTATTGTTTTAATTTTTTAGACAGTCCAGACATTCCACGAAGCTATAAAATTATGAGCATATGGTAAACACATGGTAAGGAACTTGACTTGGTGTTTTGAGATGTATGCTCCCTGACGCTGCTTTAACTCAATTTATCCAAATGTTTTTCTTCTCTTATTGAAGATTATTACGGAGATCCTTGGCCGCGTAGCGGCCACTAGCTCCTTCTTTGTAAAATGTTAAAACATAGAGGTGGTCTCATGCCCTTTGAGTTAATAAGCAAAATAGATAATTAAATGCCCTTTTTTTAAAAGAGAATTATTTATTTAATAAAATTATAAAACGAAAATTATCAAAAATTTCAAAAATGTACATGTTGATGAAATCAGTTGCATGTAATAAAGCAGAATGAGTTGTAAGGAATTAATTTAAAATATTTAGAACAGTGCGAGGTCTTTTGCTATGTTTACGAGAAGAAATATCATAATCGTAATTTTAGGATATTTAATACAGGGTTATTGATGTTTCACATATCATTATAGAAATTTTGTGAAGAAATTGTTTTAAACTTGGAATCGAGAGAGCTCATCTAATATCGTCATTACGAAAGCACCAAGGTGAATTCATTAACATCCTGAGAGTTCTGTTCTCAAGCCTTTTGAATAATTTCAAAATTTGTACGTGCAACAGAACCCCAAACTGGGCTTGATAAGCTAATACTGGACGAAGACAAGAGAGATATATTAGAATTTTGTGATTAAGAGCTAAAAAGCTGAATTTCTATTGATTAAAGGATAGAGAATTCTAAATTGAGTATTGAATTTATTTCTAATGTTGTAGATATGTGATCTGTAGTTACGTTTACTATCAAGAATAATTCCTAAGTACTTAGTTTCTTTAGACCAGGTGATATAATTATTATATATTTTAATATTAGAGGGTTATAGGATTTTTTTGTAAGTGAAAAGAACTGCTTCAGTCTTCTCTACATTTAATTTTATCTTCCAGTTAATGAGCCATTTTTCTAAATCAAGGATATAGTTTTGCAAATTTTCCTGGATAGTGCAAGTTTTTCGGCCTTGTGTTAAGATTGCAGTGTCGTCAGCATACAGACTAATTTTGATATTGTTCTTTTTGTGGAATATCGTTGATAGAGGAAAGGAGCTAGAATGGAGCCCTGGGGCACACCAGCGTGAATGTCACGAATTGAGAATCAGTATTCCCTACTGCGACAACAAAGTGTCTGTCTGAAAGATAGTTACGAATTACTTGAATCAAATAAGGACAGAAATTGTAAGGAATGAGTTTGTAAATCAATCCATTAACACAGACTCTATCAAAAGCCTTGGCCACATCATGAAAAAATTGCAGCAGTTTTATATTTCGAGGTAAATCCTTCAGCAACAGTTTCTGTGAGATTGTGGAGCTGATGAGTTGTAGAAAGTTTTTCGGTAAATCCAAATTGCTGTGGGATGAGAAGGTTCTTTTTGATTTGACTTACTTTTAAGGAGGTTCAGGATGACATTTTCAATTAGTTTACTAATAGAAGAGTGTAAAGAAATTGGTCTGTAATTAATAGGAGAAGTAGGATCCTTTCCAGGTTTAAGAATTGGGCAGAATTCCAGCTGTATTCCAAGTCAAGGATAGTAACCAGTATGAAGAATAGAATCAGTAATTTTACATATCTCAAGTATTATTTTGAAAGGTTTTTTAACATTTTATTAGTAATTTTATCTATGCCAAGAGTTTTGTTAATTTTCAGAGAGGAAATACAGTTAATAACGAAAGATGCTTTAGTGATAGGAATTTCAGAGACTTGAGAAGTATTAATAAAATTAGTGATAGGGGACTCAACGAGATTTTCTGTATCATGATTATGAATGTTCTCAAGAAACTGTTCCTGAAGGCTGTCAGCTAAAACCTCAGCTTTTTGACTGTCAGTGGTGGCCAGTGAATTTTTAGAGCTTAGGTTCTAATGTGAGAACGTTTACGTTTAAAAAGTCTTGAGACAAGACCAGAAAGAAACAACTTCGCAGGGTTTAAATTGCTTTGTGTTTTTTGCTTTGTTGTCGCCATTTGTCGAAAGCGTTGCTTCCTACAGTTTGCAAATTATTACTTATAAATAATATAAAATTTAATTTTTAAATATATAAATTAGCATTTTATTAATTACTGTAATTAATTTTTTTTTTTTGTAATTAATTGTTTCATCATTTTACAGGATCGTTTATTTTTGAATAAAGCTTTCATTCCTAGAGATTTTAAATATTTTCTTATTTTATTGTATTCATTCAATTTTTAAGTATATTTAGCATTTTATTAATTATTTTTTTTTAAATTTACAAGTTGTGTTTGAATTCATAAAAATATTGCATTGTTTAAATATATTGGTTTAGGCTTAATTACTTGGATTGCCCAATAATTAGGTTAGTAAATTTAATTGAATAATTATATATTATTTTTAAATACTATTTATTAATTAATTATATATTTAAAATTTCCTTATTCATGAAGAATGAGATTTGATACAAATTTGAATATTTAATTGATTCATTTTCTTCAAAAATGTGTTAGTTAATTGTATATATATTACTTGCAATTATTCTTATTTAAAATTTTTGTGTTCAACAGATTTTCTTTGAATTTAAAAGAAAAATCCTAACTTGAATAAATTATTTGAACTGCATATTAGTTAGGGCTAGTTAAATTATTCAAATAGATGCAGAATATTTTTTTAAATTATATATTTATTAAATGATTATGCATTTAAAATTTCCTTATTAACAAGGAATCATATTTAATAGATAAAATAAGTTACTTAAGAAATTCATCTGCTTGAACGATGTATCCAACTGTGTGTAGAGTGCTCTGCTGTTTCCCATCTTCTGTATTCCTCCGCGTAGCGACGTATCACACAGCACGTTTGTATACATCCGCTTTATTTATGTTTCGCGGTGGGATCGCTACGCTACTGATCAAGCGATCAAGCATTTTAACATTTAAACGATGATTTAGAAAGCATGAAGTATTACTAGTACTTGAAACGAAAATGAAAATTAGATAACACAAGGAAAACATATGCGGCACCCCATAGTTTACGGGACTTTTCGTAAGAATTGTAGAATTACTGTTGTTTTATAATAAGCATCTTCAGACATATCGAATAACCATGAACTCTATAATCAAGAACACTTTGAAAGTTTGTTTCGAGCTATTCATATTTTTTGCATTGGAACAAAATGAGTTCCACCATTTCCGGAGTTTTGCAGATCGAACAAAATGAAGATAAAGTTAGCCAAATCTGTGGAGTTTTGCGTTGCAAGAATATGTTTTTGTGCGGAACCTGGAAATAAGAATATCTTCCCTTCGATGATTTGGAAAAAGTCTATGTGTAGGTTTAATATTATTCAAATGCATGAGTTCCTGAGCATATTTGCTACCCTTCCATTGTTCTGTTACTTTTAGTTGTGCTTTCTTTTTAGTTGAAAGATGAGATCTTCCGGTGATATCCAATGAAATAATATTGAATTTGCTGCTGATTTCCCGAGGAAGTCAACTAGTTCATTTTCCGTAATACCAACATGTCCTGGGGACCAGAGTAATTCAATTGATAAAATGCTATTGCAAAGTTCTTGTAGTTTATTACCCAGAAACTGGATGATACGATTTTAACAATGTACAATGTTACAATTTCTGTAACGCCAGAAGAACGGATAGACTATCTGTGAGAATAATATATTTATGAGCAGAAAAACATAAGTTGAAAGGTTAAAAGGAGTGCAGGGCTTCTCCTGTGAAAATATTATTATAATTTGTCCACATAAAGACTCTTGGGAAAAGAATTAATGATTGCTATTGAATGTTCAAGTTCTGTCTTTGAGGCGTCAGAGGCTAAAATGATTCTATATTTCCAATATTCATTTTTGTATTATTCAAAGAGGTGTTTGATGATATGATGATGTAACTGTTTTGTTTGAAAAGGTAAATCACCGAGATGAAATGTGACTTTAGAATTCACTAACTGGCGGAAAATTAGAATTAAATTAGAAGACTGGAAGTCTAAATTGTCTAAAAGATCTGCAAAAAAAGCATTGTAATGAAATGGGAAACGTTTTAACCTTGGAGTTTTATTACTCGATCGAAGATAAATGGTGAGTGGAGAAGAGGAAATCAAAAGAAATGTGCTTGATAAAAAAAAGGCTCTGCGAGCATATGCAACATCTGAAACAATGAAAGTTGACCAGTTTCTTTAAGTAAAACTGGAATCGGTGTTCACCTTGGAAGACCTGTTGCAACAGACCTACGCAAAAGTAGACCAGAAGACCTACGCAAAACCAGATGATATAAAGAGCTAAGTATTTGGAAAATCACTATGGCTAGATGAGATAAAAATCGGAGCTCCATATTTCAGTAAATTACGAATTGTGGTATTTGTTATTTGAATTAAATGATAGGATCGACACCCCCAGGAATTAGCAGCAATTGCTTTAAGAGCATTTAATTTTTTAATAACTTTCCTTTTAAGATACTAGAAATGTTGTTTGAAAGAGAGATTATAAGAGAATATGATACCTAAAATACGTGTATGTTGTTTCAAGGGATGCGGATATTATAAATATGCAGATGTTGAGCTGGTTGTTGTTTTTTATTCGAAAAGTAAACCACTTCCACTTTTCTGGTTGAAGGGTAAATTTCCATGTTTCGCATCATTGGGTTATTTTATGAAGGGTTATTTTTGAAGGTTATTAAGAACTTTTTCCAAAGATTGATCGCTGCTAAAAAGAAAATATCGTCAGCATACAATAAGTATTCCGTATGTTCAGGAATGATCTCGCAAATATTCCTCATGTAAATGGATAAAGAAAAAGCAGTAAGAACATTCCCCTGCTGTACACCACGAGGGGAAAACAATTTCATAGAATCAGAGTTTTCCAATTGACATAAAATTCCTGTTATTAATGCAATTGTTTATCCATCTAGCAGCAGTTCCTTTATGGCAACCTGTAAAATTTTATAGATAAGGCCATCTCTCCAAATTGAGTCATGTGCAACAGAAATGTCCAACATAAGAAAAATACAAAATTTTTGGCGTTTTTGGCCTCAATTATCTGATGATGAAGTAATGATGATGAATACATACAATCTTTGAAAGGAATAAATCCTGAATGGTTGGGATGGAATTTATCATGAACTGCAAAATGAATGATTTTTTTGAGAACAATACGTTCAAAGATTTTACTAATAATAGATGTCAATACAATAGGGCGATAAAGGTAGGGGAAGTGCTATCTTTTCCAGGTTTAAGGATGGGAATAATTTCAGCTGTTCACCATTCCCGAGAACATCACCAGTTAACCAAATATTATTGAAGGTATTAAGCAGATGAAGAAAAAGTACCAGGAAAGAATTTTAATAAGTTTTGCAGGAATACTGTCACTGCCAGGTGAAGTATTAGGAGTAACGCGGGTAGCATCTTTTAGCTCGATAAATGTAAGAGTGGTCTATTGTAATATTGATTGCAATTATCAGAAAGATCAAATGGAATAAACTGATGGTCAATGGTTTTATTAAAATGAGTAGCTAATGTATTAGCTTGCTGAGTCGGATCTGAAATAACGGAATTATTTGAATGAAAAATTTTATTTCTAACCAGGTTATTGTTTCTATTATGAACTGCTTTATTGATTTTATAAATTTTGCCGTTTTATATCCGGTAGAGGAACACACAAAATCCCAATACTGCTTCTTAAAATCGGAGATGTAGTGACGAAGTTTGGCAGAAATTTTCTTATATGAAATCCGTAAGTCGGGAGAAATTTGAGATCGAGTTTGATGTAATAATTTGCGTTTCGGTCTTAAAAGATTATTGCAGCGAGAATTCCATCACGGGAGAGGTGGAATGTTGAGGCTGAGAGGTTTCTTGAAGTTTCTTGTTATTCAAGGAGAGCATGAGTTAAGAAAGAATGTAAATCTAAATATGATGAAAAGGTGCAATGAAGATTTTGCTGATCTTGAAGAAGAAGATGGACTTTAGACCATAATATGATCGATCTGAAAAATTTTTATGAAGTGGAAAGTTGAAGCGATATCTGTATCGGAAGGTGATCACTGTCAAAGAGATCGGAGTGAGCAACATTAGAAATATTAGGGTAAATGTCTGCACTGGCAATGGAGAGATCAATAAGTGACGCAATAGTCGGAATAATATGAGTGGGAGTGTTTGTATTAATAATATTAAAATTATTCTGGATTTTGTTGATCAGGATTTCAGAACTAGCCGTTGAAGAGGTGGATCCGAGAATGGGATGATGAGAATTAAAATAGAATTCCTCCAAGAATAATACAGTTTGGAAGAGAAAATGATCTTTTCTTAAATGAAACATGTTAGTTATAGTTTTATGTGAAATATGAATTGTAACTGCTTGAAAAATTGGTCGTTATCAGAATCAGGAATGATTACAAATGAAGAATCAGGAAGATTGACAAAATTAAAGACTTTGCTAGGAAAAATAGAAGCACAATTAAAAGACCTCCACTGCGTGTATTGTCTGAACGATCTGTTCTATAAATTAATTTATCCGGTAGGGGAAAAGGATCTTCGGAATTAAGAAATGTATTGCTAACATTGACATAAAAAAAAAATTAGATCAGAAATGGACGTTTGGCTCGAATGCTACGAGCATTCCATTGTATCACTTTAAACATTGTTTTAGTTATTAACTATAGGAGTTTATAAAGATTGATCAACAACAATGAAACAAAAAATCTAATGAGCCTAAGATGCAAAGTTATAATTTTCAATAACAGTAATTAAGTTAAACTAAAAGTAAAGAAATTTGAAGAAGGATTATCTTGTTCTATCGACTTTTTCCCGTTAAATCGAAGTCTTGCAAGGTTTCAAAACTCTGGTTTTTGGTTTTAATTTTTTTCTTTTCTTTACCCGAAGATGCTAATTTTGTCACTGGAGGTAAAGAGAGTTTCTTTATCGTTTGATTTAAGGTATTTAGACTAGTTGTTATATTTTCTGTGAGTAATTTTTACTCCTGGAAACTGGAAGCCTGTGTATGACAAATTTCTTTAACTAAGTTTTGAGTTTCCATGGCGTGCTGTTGGAATAATTTAGTAATTTCTTCCTTAGTTATGTAATTAGAGGAAGAGGCTATTTTTACTTTAGCAGAAAATGAATCTTCTTTCAGAACGCGATATATTCTCCGCGCTTCTACGAAAGAAAGCCTGTTGAGGGTTTTAAACCTCAAAAACTTTCTTCAGCTTTTTACGACCAGGCAAATTAATGTCTGTGGCCTTGTGAGTTTCACTACAAATTATACATTTAAGAGTTTGTACGGTACACGTGTCAACATGATGGTTGGAACTACAGAATTCACAAGTAAGAGGTTTTTTTTACAATTTGAAGTGGATGAAAAAGGAGTGGCAATTACGACATTGACGGGGTTTATCCACAAATAACGAAATGTTTTTGCTGGGTGAGCCACAGTCTTATGTGTTCAGGTAATATCGTACCCAAAATAGTAACTAAAACCGGAAGAGGTGTAAGTCGAAGTTGCTCTTTACTTGCAAATCTTTTGAGCTCTATGACTGAAACCCTATTTTCTTCTTCCAATTCTAAAGCAAGTTCAGAAAGTGAAATGTCTGTCGGAATGTTATGTAATAGGAAACGGTTGGAGATCTTTACCGGATAAAGCGATGCTTTTACCGGAACTCCCAATATGGCCTTAATATTTACTAATTGTTAAGCTGTATCATAGTGAGAGGTGGAAAAACAGAAGTTTATTCTGACGAGTGATCCGCATGAAATCAATATGTTTTAAAGGGGTTATTTTAGAGGACATGCTATCTGTTAAGGCTTTGGGATGTGACCTTGGAATTGAGCCATTTGTCACCCTCAAATACGATAACAAACGAGTGCGCTCCATTTTCGTGTGCCAAATGCAATTTGGACATAATATCTCTAGAAGAAATAAAATTGAGGTCTATTTCAGAGGAAAAATCCATGCTATTAGAATGATTATTTTTTTCTGCCATATAAGAACTCTAAGTGCGCCCTCTTAAAGAATTGGACCCTCCCTCTTCATTTTTAAGAAATTCACTAAAAATTACCGGTAACTTAACCGGAAAGAAATCCAACTAGAATTAAAAAAAAAAAAATTTTTAACTTACGAAACCCAAAACAAAACAAAAGATCAAAAAAGATATTTGTCACCAAGCACACTCCAAAGCAGCTCAAGTCTGAAGTCAGCGATAGTGCAGTACTCCAACCAAAGTCAGGACACTGAAACTTACACACACACACACACACACAGCTTCACTCACGAACCGCTCACCTGGTAAGGAAAATCTGACAGAACTGAAGCAAAGTCGGAGAGATGAAAATTGCGGAGCTTGATCGGTTGCAGTTAACGAAGCAGACAAACTTTTTATCTGATTTAGATTTTAGAAAATTTAGATGATATGATATTGCATTGGGTCGATGTCCATGGTATATAATACATAATGTTAGCATTGAAAAAGCAACGCCCTTTGAAGGCAGCCCTGAAGGGTCTGCCTATGAACAATGACGTTAATGAAATTGCTGAAGGACTTAAAGAATATGGCTTTCACATTGACAATGATTCCACGATTGTGCTGCCCTGCTGCTATCCAATATAGTGCACAAAGTGAAAACATCTTTACAAATTTATGTATAAACAATGGAACTTTTTTTTTCATTTGTGAGCTACATTGCTACCATTGGTGATTGAAAATGAATGCATGTTAAACTAAAAATTCCGATATTTTTGGGTGGCCAAATTTAATTACATAGAATTGCTTACAAATTTATGTATATTGCATTAAAAAATTATGGTATATTTATGTTTCCATCATAAAATTAATTTTTATCCAAGAATTACATAAAATAGTTGAAATCAGTAATATTTACTGTAAGTTAACAGAAATATAAAAGGAAAAATATGTTATCAAATGAAATAATAATAAAATTAAGGCAAAAAACTTATTTTAAAAGTTATAGAAATAAGAAAAACACTCCTTGTTTGTTCTTTATGTTGATGGTTCTCTAAAATTCTACATCCAATTTTTAAATTGAATGTTTAAAATCATGCAAGGAAACTGATTAAAGTTTCGATTAAAATAAAAGAAAATTTAAAGCTCAAAAAATAAAAAGAAGAATAGAAACAGATAGGAATAAATGAGAATATTTTTGAACTCATTTATTCCGCTCAATTAAAAAATTTACGAAAGTCATGCTTTTATAAAATAAATAAATAAAAAACATAGTTAGCACCTTTGACCAAGCACCAAAATGATTATGTTTGTAAGGCCCTCTGACTAGAATGATGTAAATTTATCATCTTGTTAAATTTTATCAGTAAGTATTGCTTTATTAATTCTAAGAGCAGTTGTATCTTTATAGTAAAAGTTTTTTATATCATAACTTCTGTTTGAAAATCGATGTTTTATCTGGAAATATAAATTCTGCGTGCATTTTCCACAATCTGGTTGCTTCTTTCACAATCTGTTCCACAATCACAACTGCCAGTATTTATCATACATAAAAAATACTATCAGGAACTTATGATTACTGGAACAAATAACTATGAAAGTGGACAGGGAAAAAGAAAATCAGTATAAAAATCTGAAATCTATTTTATTGCTGCAATATGTGAGTATTTAGTAATTTTCTATACATTCACATAGACGTGTGAAAAAAATAATAAAATAGTTTTTTTATTCGCTTAGCAACCTCTTGCTACAGATTCTTATATGTACTTTTTAATTTTCTGTTTTTAAAATGATAAATAATTTATCTTTCTAATGAAAATCTTTCGCAATATATATTATAAAAAAACTAGAGGTAATACATTAAGTACAATTTATATGTGCAGAACTATTTAAAAAAAAAAATTTTAGTGTATAAAAAGCTTATTTCTTAAGATACATGGTATATACATTGATATTGATAAAAAGTTATGGGATACCTCTTATTTATTTTATGATTGGCCCTTTTTTCGCCCGGCGAAGTGCAGCAACTCGACGTGGCATGGACTCAAAAAGTCGTTAAGTCTTCTGAAAAAAAGTTTATATTAAAGCAATTTCTCGATACATTTCCATAATTTTGAAACGTTGATGGTGCAAATTTTTCTTCAGACCTCTCGATGATGTCCCATAAAATGCTCGATATTCATGTCGGGCGATCAGGTGGCCAAATCATTGTTGGAATTGTCTATAATGTTCTTCAAACCAATCACGAAAGTTGTGGCACCGGTGACATGGCGCATCTTTCATCCATAAAATTTTCCCATCTTGTTTGGGTACATGAAGTCCATGAATGGCTGCAAGTAGATCTCCAAGTAGATGAACATAAGCATCGTTCCAGTCAATGTTCGGTCCAGTCGCACCAGAGGACCAAGTCCATGCCATGTAAAGGACTTTGAAAACTACCATTACGGAGCCATCACCAGTTTAAACATGTGCCTTGCTATTTTTTTTTCCGTGGCTTCGTGGGGTATGCGCCACACGGTTCGAACTCTACCATCAGCTCTTAAACTGAAATCGTGACTTATCGGACCAGGCCATGTTGTTTTCATTCTTCTATGGGACCATACCGATATGCTCATGTGCCCATGAGAGTCGCTGCTAAAAGCAATGTCGTTCAGTAGTTTTAAAGGCACTCGAGTCGGTCTTCTGCTAAGAATAGCGAAATAAGAAAGATTCAAATTTCTCCGCACAGTTCTAAACACAAGTCCTATATTAGACCTATACCGGTCCCAGAATTGATTTCTGCGGTTATTTGACGCAGTGTTGTTTGTCTGTTAGAATTTACGACTCTTTACAGAACGTCGCCGGTCTCGGTCGTTAAGTGCAGGCGGTCGACCACTGCGCTGTCCAAGAAGTGGGATGATTATGCCTGAAATTTCATACTCTCGGCGAATCTCTTGACCATGGATCTGGGAATGTTGAATTTATCTAACGATTACACGAAATGGCATGACCCATGCGTCTAGCTCCGGAACATTCCGCGTTCAAAGTCTGTTAATTCCTTTCGTGAAGTCACATCACGTCAAAACCGCTTCACATGAATAGAAAAAATGTAAAGCTCTGCGAAAATGCACTGCGCATTTATCCATTCTACGCGATGCTACTGCTATCTGAAAATTTGCATATTGCTATCGAATGACTTTTGTCACTTCAGTGTATTATTACGTATATTCATAAATTTCTTATACTTATTTATAACTTTATTTATTTTATAGATTTTAACTTTTTTATATTCATACTTTAAAGCATGCAATTAATATATATATATTTCACTTATTTCAAAAAAAACTCGAGATTAAGATTGAAAAAAAGTTTATATTAAAACAATTTCATACATTTCTTGTTTTTGACTGATTTGTAGTAGATACAAATGTATTTCTTCAACTTCTCAAATTACAATAAAAACGCTATTTGGAACAGAAGTCAGATATGCATGGGAACTGTCTATAAGCACTGTAATGGCACACGTCACAAATGGCAGTCTTTTATGACAAGCACCCATCTTTAAGACAAATTTTCGTGACTCTGTTCAAATGGCGTTGCAAGTCTTTTGTAAATGGAAGTTTAATAGATGTCCAGTGATGAACTGCGCTTGTTTGATCCAGAATGTATCTGTGCCTGAATATAATGAAAAATAGTTATCTGAGGCGCATAGGTAAAGGACTTTGAAAACTAATATAGTATGTCAGATTCTACACATTACAAAATCATGTTTAAATATGTGCATTATTATTAAGTTGTAAATTGCAGTGAAGATTGTATTTATCAGACGGTTTGTACTTATTTGCATAAAAGAAAGATTATCACACATGTTGTTAAAAAAATCTTGTTTGTTTGCCTATACAAGGAATGAAATTGGGTATACATTTTTGAGATTTCTAAAATCAATCAAAAGATCGAATTTAGTAGACACTAGGTGAAGTAAGTGAAGGTGTTCAAATAGTGAGATTCCACATTCGGGAAGTTTAGTTCGAAACTCAGCAACAATGCCGGACCGAAAGCTTTCATGTTTATATTAAGAATAGGAACGATGACAAGCTGAAATGTCTTTATATTGGGCACGTGAAAACGACTGTAGTGTATGGCTGGCCTTCCTGGGTGCACTAGAGACAACAATGAATCTGTACATATTCTAGCGGCAAATGACCTCAAAGTTACCGGACTTAAAAAATAACAGCAGCAAGTCTTGTCAATTTTATTCAAGATTTTAAAAGATAAGACTGCTTTTATATATTATCAGCACGTTTCATATGATTAAGTTTTATAACTTCGATAATCTTTTTTTTTTATAATGTAAATGCTTTTTTATATTTTATTTTTCTGCCAATAGTTAGAGGATTTAAGGCACAAGAATGTTGTCTAAAAATAGCTAACTATTATTCAAAAAATATTTTGCATGTATTTAAGAGAGTGCTTCAATTCAGAATAACAGCAACAGTTCTGCTTATCTCTTAAGAAGACTGGATCTCAGAAAATTTCTCACGGCTTTAAAATAGTCTATTTTTTTTTTTTACCTTAATAAAAAACTAATAAAACCTCAGCATATGAATAATACATACCAGATATGTCCTTCTTTAGTTGTGTATTTTTCGCCATCCTTTCCCATAATCAAATATGTTTCATCGGCAGTCATTGTAGCACAATTATCTCGAGTTAGGAAGTGCCTTGTAACACCCTCATTAAGTTCCTTTTCTCAATACCTAATCGCGAAAAACGAGAAGAAAAAGTCCATTTACACCAGAATAACGAAGTGCATTCGAAATAGCATTCATTTTTGTTACACGTTTTATATGGTAAACAGTAAAATACTCATTTAACCATTTAATAAACAATTTTTTTTTTAAATAATAAATCAGGAAACAAACGGATGGTTTAATAATATTATTTCGAATCTAAAAGCAAACAAATGATTCTGAACGAGGCATCCAACCAAAAAACTCATTCCTTTGTTGATTCGCAATTTAGGAAACAAACTAATGAATCTTTAATTAATTATTAAAGCATTTCAAGTAGTAAATAATAAGGTTAAACAAATGATTTTTTATTGAACTATTAAAAACGCTAAATCCGATAATAAATAATTTATTAATGGAATCATTTTGAGTTAGAAATCATGAAGGAAGTGAAAGTTTCGTTTATTGAATTATTTTGAATCGTGAGATTTATACAAAACGAGTGATTCGTTGTTTGAATTATTTTGAAAGGTGATTGATGAATGATTAGCACATTGAATTATTTAATAGTAAAATCATCAGAAATGACAGAAATGAAACATTTTAGTCATCATGACATTGAATCATTTAGACATTCACCATGATGACAGAAATGAATGATTAGTACATTGAATTCTTTAATAGTAAATCATGAAAGAAACAAATGACTTTTTACTTAACCATTAAATAGAAAACTACATGAAATAGAAAACTAAAAATTGAAACAGAAAACTACAATGAGATGAATTAGGTATATAATGTACGACTAGTCTTTTATTATGAACTTTTGGAAAATTTTTTTTTTTTTTTCATTTTATAAGTCATAACACAGATTCATTTCATAGTTCTGATTTTAACAAAAATTTAAATTATGTTGGATGAATTAAATTACCCTTTTGATTTGAAATTACATATCAAAACTATAGGTGCCTTTAGCAAATAATTTTTCACAAAAATATGTGAAAGCTTATTATTAAAGAACGAAATTGTTTAGTAATTTTAAATTAAATAATATTTCATTTCAAAAATAATTTTTAAATGATAGAAATGAATGGTTAGCACATTGAATTATTTAATAGCATGTAAATGAATGATTGCAATTGAAATGAAAGTAAATATTCATGACAGAAATGAATGATTAGCAAATTGAATAAATTATTAAATCATCATGAACAAAAATGAATGATTAGCACATTGAATCATTTAGACATTCATCCTCATGAATGAAATGAGCAATTGGCACATTAAATCATTTAATAGTAAATCATGAAAGAAACGAATTATTTTTTTTTTTTTAAATAGAAAATCATTAAATAGAAAACTAAAAATTGAAACAGAAAACTACAATTAGATGAATTAGATATGCAATGTATGACTAGCCTTATTGTGAACTTTTTGGAAAACACTTTTCAATTTTATGAGACATATTACAGGTTCATTTTACAGTTTTGATTTTAACAAATATTTAAATTATGTTGTATGAATTAAATAACTCTTTTTACAGTTTTGATTTGAAATTACATATCAAAACTAGAGGTATTTTTTGCAAATAATTTTTGGCAAAAATACGTAAAAGCTTATTATTAAATAAAGAAATCGCTTAGTAATTTAAAATTAAATAAAATTTTATTTCAAAAATAACTTATAAGTGATAAACCTGAAATAAAAAAATCGACAACATTAATTTCCTTTGCTCACCTTCTTTAATTACATCCTGAATTTCAAAAGAAATTTTAAAGAATCCATCTTGTTTTTCACTCTCTTTTGAAACTATTCCTTTCCATACTAAAAAAAAGCCAAGTATGAGTTAACATTGAAGATTAAATACAACAACATAATACATTTAAAAATATTAAACTCCCTTTTTTATCTACAAATACTTTAATTGTTATATTCATCAAAGGCTTCTTCATTGATTATACATATCGCTTGAATACATAGATTTCCGATGGGATTAAATAAGTATAATACCATCTGAAAAGACTTTCAGCATATAAAACATTGCATACCATATGAAAAAAACTTAATATCCAACGATTTTACTACAGAAAATTTTTATATTTTAATATCTTAACATAGAAATAAAAATATATTCATCAATTTTTCCCCTTAACTCTTATAATATTTTTTATGCTGCATTTGAAAGTTAAAATTTTCATTTTTTCTATGACGTAAGATTTTCAACAATTTATAATATGTATATATCAAATATTGTTCTATTAGGGCCTGAATGGCAGAGTAGCTAGCGCTCTGTAACACAGGTTTCGGGTTCCATAGCGGTGCCATGGACGTTTGTAGTGGTTCGGAATCCACTTTAAACCGTAAGTCCGGTCCTAATAGGATCGTAGAGCGTTGCGGGGGCATTGTTACTCCGCGTCCGTGGTTTATCTTCAAGTTACACGCGCCCCTGGGTAATGCAAAGTGAGTAACGTCTGTGCAGCGCTTGCCTTAAGGCATCCAAGACCAAGCCCTCTAAGTGTTTGCCAGCTGCATTGAAACAAAAAAATATTGTTCTATTTTCAAAATTTTCATCAAAAGTTGTTGTTCTAATGCAGCTGGCAATACAGGGGCAATTAATCTTAATTGCCATAACCAAGGACTGCACCGATGTTACTCATTTAGCAATACGCAGGGGGCATATGTAGCTTGAAGACATGCTATGGACGCGGGTAATACTACCCACACAACTCTCTACGATCCTATTAGACCGGATCTACGCTTCAAAGCGGATCCCGAACTACTACAAGCATCCATGGCACCGCTGTTACTCGACCTGAAGCCTGTTTTACAGAGTGCTCGGCCATTCAGGCCCACTTATCATATACTATATAGATATAAATTTGCTAATTTCTTTGCGCAATAGTGTTTTTAGCAATGCTAAATCAATTCTATAAACATTTTTATTGATATTCTAATTTTTAATTAACAAGCACTTTTAAATAAAAATGAACCAGACAGATTTCTGGCGGCTTTACAACTTTGACAGGCAAGTTCCTGTGTATGGGCTTTAGGAGAGAGTGCAAGGATATAAACGATTTCAAAAGGATAGATAGTCTTGGTCACATCGCGTTGCAAGTTAATTATATACAACTTGTTGAAACAGAATAACAGAACAGAAACTTCCTCTTCACTGAAGAATGATCCCAGAACTGTTTCTGAATACTTCCTAAGAAAATCGTTTTTTAAGGAGTTGCAAAAAGTTTTCGAAAGATAAAAGTCAAAAGATCTTTTCTAAAATTAAATACTTTTTGTATACCTTCACAAATTGCTAGCTGGATGTTGTTTAGATCGACACTCCACTAAAAACTCAACAATCTCCTGTTAAAGATTTTATTTGCTTGCTATGATTTGATCATAAGCAAATGCCAGAATTAACAACAACCTGTCAGCGACCTCAACACATTCCTCAGATGATATGGTGCATAATAAGTCAAGTAAACAATCAAAGAATACAAAATTATGTTAAATTGTTATTAGTAGTTGGATGTTTCAAATGTTAATTGCTTTCCAAACCAATTCAAATACTTGGACGTGAACTTTTTGGGATTAAATCCAGACCTTTTAGCCTATCCTTTATCAGTGAACTTCCATCGTTTCTTTTCTGCCATGACTCCTTATAGCCATCAAGTCACTAGTATTAGCATAGGTGATAGGTCGTCATGTATTTTTTTGTTTGATTTCATGCTCTATGGACATTTTGTGCATACTTTAGGCTAATTAAACAGGGTCCTACAGTTTAATGTGGATTCTGAACCAACAACAAGCATCCATGCCACCGTCAGGATTCGAACCTGAAGCCTGTGGTATCAATGGCAAGAGCGTTGGCCAATTGGCCATCAGGCCGCTCGAATTGCGAGGGAGATTGTATTGCTTAAAACATGCATCACATTAATAATTGGTGTAAGATGCACATTCAATTGCAAACAAAAGTTTCACAAACAATTTTGAAAACATGAAAACACAAAAATTTTGTAATGTAAAATATTTCCTAGATATTGCTAGCTAAGTTACCATTTTTTCAACAGCATCATCCAATTATATTTGGTTATAATTTGGTATAATTGATACACAATTTTTAAAAAAAAAGCATTTTTTCAACAAAACAATTTTGAACGTAATTTTAATCGCAATTAATTATATTTTTTTAATGAATTCAACTGAAACAACAGTTTACATATTCAAAAAAAAAATTTACAGCAATACCATAGTCATACTTGTCACAAGCAAGGATTCTCAGTTTATCCCTTTTTCCGAATCTCCATCAGATGCATCAAATATATCAAATGGTTTTTTGGGAGGACATCCACCTAAAAGATAGATCATTCAATACCTAAATTAATAATTACTTATAAACATTTACAGTAATAAAGTTGTAATTACTCAAATCAAATTAATTTTTAAATTACATATTTTTAATTAAATTAATAGCATATAAATAATTTTTAAATTGTATAACTTTCACAACATAGATTATGCATTTGCTATGATTGACAAAGTTTGCAAGTATCAAACACAATAAATTCATAAAATATTCATTTACAGCTAATTTTTTATTTTCCTTATTGAACATACAACTATTATTTGTTCAAAATTAAAAAAAAATATCTGCAAACATAAAACTAAAATTTCTTAATCAATACTATTATTTAATATGCGAAAGACAAAATGACAGTGAAAAGAAATTTTTGTTTACAACAATATTTGAATGAACCACCAAGGAACAGTAATGTGCTTAGTGTTAATAATTACCCTCTGCGCACTGACAAACTGCACCGCCGCACAGAGTACGCAATATTGGACTATTATTTGGAGGACTGTAAAATACTGCAAGTTGCATCTGAAAAGAGAACAGAGAATGTACCATTGTATTCTTCATAGGAAAAATATATAAATATTCAAACTTTGTAAATAACATATTTCCTACAATAAAATTCCAATTTAATGCCATGTGAAAATTGCAATTCCATATATTCATACATCATGCACCATTTCCATTACTCTGAACCATAAACACACGATGGTGGATGGATTCTTTCCCAAAATGAATTTAAAAGGGTAACTGCTCCAAATTTATGTTTTGTATGAAAAAAAAAAAATACTAAATCCTCATTCCAGCAACTATAAGAAGATTTTTTACACAGGCTATCCTAATCACCTTTCTCGTTTCTGAAAGCAGTGACTGCAACGGAATGGGAACAAGAATGGGCTTGACCACCTTACGTCTCGGCCTATACAAGACTTATAACATCTTCAAGAAGATGACCCCTTTCATGTTTACGGAAACACTTTAATTTTTATTTGCAACTGTATTTACAAAAAATGAAAATTAAGGATATAAATTAGATACGCAAGTGCAGTTCACTCAAGGACGGATAGTTTCAGAGATCTCAAGTCTACGAAGAATCAATCTCACCCGATCTACAACAGACCTTAACTATCACACGGCGTGATACACGAAATCACAAGGGGCTCACTTGGTGAACAGGTGGAAAATCCGGCCTATTCAGTGCCTTCAGAGAAAAAAGGAAAACAACGCTTCTGGTCGACTCGTCGCAGAAGTTTCTCCCTTCTTCACCAAAAAATAAAACGCCTTTTAAGGTAACCGTGAAGCTTTCCTCACTTCTCATTGGAGTAGACATTTCTCAACTACTGGTTTGTCACAAATTACGATGGAACAACTCATAGTATAGTTCATATTCAATCTGTAGTTGTTTCGATTTGTGAAATTTGCACAGACATTTGCTAATTTTCTGAGTCTCATTATTCACCATATCAAATATCTGCTATCAGATTTGAGTGACAGGTTGTTCTCATTAGTACTAAACTTTAATTGCATGTAATTTGTGTGATGGGTTTATTATATATTTGACAAATAGCATAATTCCTCTCTCTTGGGAATGAAATGCCAAAACTCAAAAGCAAAGCCAGTTGGAAATCTCAGCTTGCTGGAGATCAGATTTTTGTTTGGCTGGAGTACTATAAAGTGAGATTTTAATTTCTGCCAGGAAATCCACCTTAACTGTTTCTGTGAAAGGCCCATGGGCATCATCATGTGTTTTGCACGTACATCAAAGTATAAGATATTCAATATTTAAAAGGTATTTAGCATTATTACAATTACACTTTAAAAGTACTTGAGATTTTTCTTACCAGGATTATAGTAATCATAAACTTTGATAATACTTCTTTGAGTCTTTCCGACAATATACTGCCGAATCACATCAAAATTGAAACAGTACTTCTCTTCTTTAGGAACCTGAATAAAAAATATATTTCAAAAAATCAAAAACTTTGAATTATTTTCAAAAGCAGAAAAATCAAACAAAACGTGAAGAAAATTCGTTACAGTAGTAAACTTATTTACTATTGATAAAACTAAATAAAATTATTATTTTAAATTGAAAAAAATAGGATCTCTATTTTTAATTCAGCATAGTTTATTAAGAAAAATAGCATGTTAGATATATATACAAAAAACACAATATATAACTTTATATACAATATTTCAAATTTTTTAAATTTATGATGCAAACTTCTAAAATAAGTAAAACAGACTTAATTGATTACATCTCATTGCTCTACAAATGTTAGAAATTGTTATATGGAGAAGTTAAACAATACTTTTTTATTAAACGTATAAAAGTGACATTAATTTCCCTAACATTGCTTATTTTAATGATAATTTTAAGGAATACATTTTTAAAATTTATCATTTTTTTTTTTTTTTACATAATTCCAAAGCATTTTTGGAATGCATGTGTATCTTACTGTTTTCAGGTAAAAGACAATTCCTTTGCTTGATGTCTCATACTGTTCGATTAGATGTTCTGGATTTCTTTGCAACTGCATGAAAAAGAAAAAAAAAAAAGGTTGTATTAATATGTGTTAATAATATTTTTTATTACAATAACATATGGAAGCCACAAAATAAACTATCAAATGTATGTACCAGGTATGTAAATATGAAACCCAATACGTTTATTGTATGAAAATGATGAAAAATGTTTTATTCGAAGTACTGTCCATTGCTAGCTATACATTTTCCCCATCTTTCTGGCAACTTACGGATGGCACGCCAAAAACCTTTTTATTTTCAGGCAGACCAGCCATCGACCTATTGCCCTTGTACTTTCGTATGAAGTGAAGCGCTGGACTCTCGGTGCCACAGGTATCAGATTCGAATCCCGGCGGTGCCATGGATGTTTGTACTGGTTCGAATTCACTTTAAACCGTAGGTCACGGTCTCATAGGACCGTAGAGCGTCACACAGCCCAATCAGACTTCTCACCCACATCATTCCCAAACTGTACAGGAGCAACTCAGCTCTAGGCACAGTGATGTGGTGTGTGTGTAGTAGTAGTAGTAATAGAAGCGCGTGTCCCATCGATACAAATAAGTGGAAATCGGAAGGAGCGAAGTCTGCTGAGTAAGCCGCATGCGAAAGTATTTCCCCACTAAACGTCTCAATCATTTCATTGACCAGTTTTGCTGTGTATGATGGTGTATTTAGCATGAAGCAAAATCATGTTGTGCTGCCTTTTTCTTTTTTATCTTTCTGTCCTCTTTCCCTCAAATCTTGGTTCAAATCAATCATCTGTTGTCGGTAGCGTTCAGTATTAACGGTTTCGGCAGGTTTTAGCAGCTCTTAATAAATCACACCCTTCTGACCCCACCCAACACAGAGCATTGCCTTTCGGTCTTTAGCGATTTGGGCTCTTTGTCAGTGGTTTGCCTGAAGTTACCCATGATCTTTTACGCTTAGGATGATCTTTTACGCCCTTTTCATCGCCAGACACAATTCGATGAAGAAATGACTTTCTTTTTGTACCTGAGGAGCAACATTTTGCAAGTGGTTTTTCGTTTTTCCTGTTGTCTTTCGTCCAGTTCAGGTGGACGAAAGTTCACGTTCGTTCCAGTTCAAGTTCTTTTTCCCATTTTCTGGATCTTTCCCGTGGCTTTCAAACGCATGGAGATGGTTTCTCTCACATTTAATTGATCTACGAGTTATTGTTACGTTCGAGCATCATCTTCATCCAACAATGCTCACAATTCGCAGTCGTCAAATGTCGCCACGTTCTTCGTTTCTCACGTCAAAATCACCACTTGGCCACCATACACATTGCTATTATTGAATGCGATTTTATTTACAAATTTGCAAACAAACACACAAAAATAATAACATCTATACTAGTGAAGTAATTTTTATTAGAACGTACTATGAGATTTCATGTAAAATATATTTTGAAGCAAACGAATATAAACAAAAATTAATAATTAAACCTTTTCCAAATTATACTTTGTTCCATTTACATTGATAGATCTCTATTGAACAGGAAAATATCAATTGATATTTTTTCCTTCTTTGTAAATATTTCGATCCTCAATTAAGTTTTACAGGGAAAATTAGGAACTGTTTTTAACCTCAAATAATTCAATCATTATAATATTAATTATAAAGCTGTAGCCTATCTAACTAATGAGGTTAATAGCCAGTTAAAAAATTACTAACTATTCTCACATTCTTAATTATAGAAACTTTTGTGGCTGGGAGAAAGAATAATATTACAACAAATATTAATCCATTCGAAATAAAAAAAAAAAAAAACTTATGTTGAATTCTTGAGGAAGAAAATGACAAAGTTTTTCTCACTAAAATAACTAATTTTTTTTTGAGGTTTCTTACCAATTTCTACCTAGGTGGTTTTTTTTTTTTTTTTTTTCTTACATCAAATTTTAATCAATCCAAAAATAAAGAATGCAAAAAAAAATTAAAAAAGGAACATTCAACACATTTATTATGAGCAAATAAAAATGTGGAAGGATATTTGGCTGTTGTCCAAAAGTTTCAAAGCCAAATGACTGATATTTACAAGCAACAAATTCAAAGTCAATCTCTTAGATTAGAAAAGAGAAATGTATTTAGATAACACAAATGAATAACAACCAACAATAAACTTAATGCAAAATAATGAAATGACAATACTAAACACAGATTATTGCTTTTTTAAAAATCTCAACAGAAGTCAATAACAACACAACTCTTTTAGATCTTAGCACAAGTAAATAATTCTCTTAGATATCAACATGTAAGCAACAAAACTTTTGGAATACATGACATGTGAATCTCAATGGATAACCGTCTCCCTTTTGAGGTTTACCAATGGCTCAGAGGCCTTAACTAGCCCACTATCAGATATCAGTTACAAACCTAACCTGAAATTTTTTTTAGGAAATAACCCTTTTAAAGGATGCAACATATACTGAAACCCCAGTTAACTTTTTGGTTCTATTGTCATGGAATTATGTTGTAAATGTGTAAATAATTGCTTACTTTTTATTAAATAATAACTTTTGTAATCATGCAATATTTAACTGATTTTTATTTATTCTCTAAATTCCTTTTGTTTAAGGAATTTATATAATAATATCATAATTTTAAAAATAATTTCTCGCCGTCAATGTTATTGAAATATAATTTAATTCGGTACTTTACGTATTGACGCTACCTTGGCTACAGATTTGGCGGTTTTTAAGTGTCGCCAATCTAACAGTTACAGATTTGCTGATTTTTAACGCCATTTTTTAAGTGCTACGAAAATGCGTATTTGGGATTTGCCAGAAACAGAACAAGATGCAATTTAATTTTTTTCAGGAGCGAAATATTTTACCAAAAAAAACGAAAATGTCCCAATTCCCATGACATGAAACTTGATTTTGGTAAACGTACGTTTGGAAATGCAATTTCAGTCAGTGTGCTTATCATGTGGGACTTAGAAAAGACAACTGGTTTGAGGGGAAGCAGAATTTTAAAAACCGCCAAATCTGTAGCTGCGGTTGGCGTTCAAAAGATAACTGCGTGCGCGTGCGAACAACAAGATTGCTCTTTATTGGAGCAACTGTAGCCAAGGTAGCGTTAATACGCAAGTACCTTTAATTCTTATAAATCTCTAAAATAATGTTAGTCTTTTTCTGAAGAATATCAAAAGCTTAATATATAGCACTTTAATACTGAAGAGTAAAATCTCTAGAAAGAAATGTCTGTCACCTCTTCAAGGTCTTCTGGACTCGCTTCAAATCCAGAAAAGATTCCGACATCAATGATACTCATTCCAGCTATTTTTGTTTCCCAAGTTCCTGAAATACATAATGCGTTATTAAGATCATTAATATAGTTCATTTAAATGTTTATACTGTCAAATATAAAAGAAAAAAAACTAACATTCATAATAACATCATCTAAATATTGTAAAATTAAACAATAAAAAAAAACATAGAATTTCAACGATTCACTATCTCGTCTAGAGATACCACCAATCAATTCTTCTTCTTTGTATTCCTGCATAGTTAGGATATTTAAGCATCAAGTTTACAAAATTATAGGTGGTTAGAAAACACATTGACGACTCAAAGCTGCACAAAAATATAGGGTCCGAAATCCTTTCCTGGTGTTCTAATTTGCATAAAAAAGATAAGAATGAATGAACATTAATTTGTGGGCTATACATATAATATGTATTCTTTTATAAAACAACAAACGTACCATTTAAATATAATCTATCAAATTATAATTCTATATTGAATGGAAAACAAATTACTTTTCTTTATTTAAAGCAGGATGTAAATATACATATTTTTGATGAACTGTAAGGTTCGTAAATAAATATTAAAGTATATACACTGAAGTGACAAAAGTCATGGGATAGCAATATGCAAATTTTCAGATGGCAGTAGCATCGCGTAGAACAGGTATAAATGCGCAGTGCTTTCGCACAGCTTTCATTTCTGTTCAAGTTATTCATGTGAAGAGGTTTTGACGTGATGATGACCGCACGACGGGAATTAACAGACTTTGAACGCGGAATGTTAGTTGGAGCTAGACGAATGGGTCATGCCATTTCGGAAATCGTTAGGGAATTCAACATTCCCAGATCCACTGTGTCAAGAGTGTGCCGAGTATGAAATTTCAGGCATAACATCCCACCATGGACAGCGCAGTGGTCGACCGCCTGCACTTAACGACCGAGACCGGCGACGTCTGCAAAAAGAGTCGTAAATTCTAACAGACAAGCAACACTGCGTCAAATAACCGCAGAAATCAATGTGGGACGTACAAGGGACTTGTCTGTTAGAACTGTGCGGAGAAATTTGGCTTTCTTGGGCTATTCCAGCAGAAGACCGACTCGAGTGCCTTTACTGACAGAACGACATCGCTTGCAGCGACTCGTGGGCACGTGAGCATATCGGTTGGTCCCTAGATGAATGGAAAACCGTGGCCTGGTCCGATGAGTTACGATTTCAGTTGGTAAGAGCTGATGGTAGGGTTCGAGTGTGGCGCAGACCCCCACGAAGCCATGGACCCAAACTGTCAGCAAGGCACTGTTCAAGCTGGGCTCCGTAATGGTGTGGGCTGTTTCTTCATGGCATGGACTTGGTCCTCTGGTGCGACTGGACCGAACATTGACTGGAAATGCTTATGTTCAGCTACTTGGAGATCACTTGCAGCCATTCATGGACTTCATGTACCCAAACAACGATGGGATTTTTATGGATGACTCTGCGCCATGTCACCGGGCCACAACTGTTCGCGATTGGTTTGAAGAACATTCTGGACAATTCCAACGAATGATTTGGCCACCTAGATCGCCCGACATGAATCCCATCGAGCATTTATGGGACATCATCGAGATGTCTGTTCGTGCCCAAATCCTGCACCATCAACGCTTTCACAATTATGGACGTCTATCGAGACAGCATGGCTCAATATTTCTGCAGAAGACTTCCAACGACTTGTTGAGTCCATGCCACGTCGAGTTGCTGCACTTCGCCGGGCGAAAGGAGGCCGACACGATATTAAGAGGTATCCCATGACTTTTGTCACTTCAGTGTATAATTGAAATGCAATTACTTATTCTAAATAAAATGGCAAATTCATATTGCAATTCTATTATTATTTCTTGAAAATCGCTCACACATTATTTTTACTTAATGTGTTTTTAAAGTATTATAAATAATATAATTAGTAAGTCCTTTATAAATAATTTTTATTCATTTTTTTAAGTTAAAAAATTATCTCTCTCTCTCATACATACACATTTTCCCTCTGTCTCACTCATTTATTCACATGTTTCATTTTCCATTTTGTTCCCTCCTTGACTCAGACTAAGAATATAGAATGAAAAAGAATCTGAAAAAAATAAATTTTTTTTCGAGCGATCTACACGCTTCGCCGCTGACGGTATTTATTCCTAAATTTATATCCTGCTAAATATTTTTATATAAGGGAAATTTTCCCCATATAAAACTAAAATTAATTAATTTAATTTAATTTAACTAATGAATTAATATTTGAAAAACTGTATTAGCATCAAAGTGTCATCCACTACAAGCTGCAAAAAATGTATTTGAAAATGAGTGGATGAATAAAAAGTATTTTATGAACGATTGAAAATGTGAACAAGATATATATAGGGAGAGTGTAAGCTAATAGAAGGAACTGAATTCACCATTCCTTTTAAATAACAAAAGTACAATTAAAATATAATAGCCAAATTTGGGGTCTGGGAGAAAGTATTTTTTTTTAAAAATGACATATAAAAATATACAAAATATTTACAAAAATTTGGGCTAGACAAAAATTTGGCCAAATGCATACAAGTATAAATATGCATCCTTTGTTTTTCAAAGAAAGGGACATCTGTGTTTTCCCTCTTCTTGTACATTTTATACTCCACTACTGTACGTTTATAATACTCAAAAAATCATTTCATCATAAACATAAAATAAAAAAAACATTTAAAATATTTTTTTCTTCAAAATTTCAAATTTTTCGAAAGAAAACCGAATTTTTTTTTCTTTTATTTTTGCACCACTTCAAAATTCAGAAATTTTATATCTCTGATTACAACATTTAAAATGGTTATTGTAATAATGCATGGCTTCCAGTTTTGTCTAATTTTAAACAGATTTCTTATCGAATAATTCCAAAAAAAATATTGAAAAATAATGAGTTTTAGAATAAAAAAAGAAAATTGTTTTAATTTAAATAGTTTCTTTTCGAACAAAGCAATCTGAAAGGTGATTGAAAAATATCTTACCTGGCACATACACTTTTAATATAACTTTGCTGTTATTTCCAGCTTGTTTTTTAGGTCCTTTTTTGTAGTCTTTTCCCTTTAAAGACAAATAAATAAAATTTTAGTTTAATAAATTTTAATGAAATAGCAAATTATATGGAGTCCGATATAAAATGCCATTTACAAAGGAAGGTTTCAACATGGCAGATAGAGGCTGGTTCTACAAAATAAGATTAACTTGTCAAACGCTGCCATAATGTATGCTTAAAAGACCAACAGTGATAGCAATACAAAATACTAATGGGATAACCTATACTTACAATATAAACAAAGTCTCTGACAAATTGTATTTATAAAATGTATTGTAATTGTAATCATATGCAATGATTTTAAACAAGCAGCATTAGCACATCGGACAGCATTATGATATGAAAATGATTTTTTCTCATACGTTAATTTTTGCACTTTGCACTTTTATATATTATCTGAACTGAATTATTTTGAATTTTAAATAGAACAATAACTTTGAATTATTTTTAACATTCTTATTTGAATAGCTAGCCAAAGTTTCCTCTTTATGA
>BPLR01003446.1:0-33262 GCA_021605095.1 Caerostris extrusa
AATATAATTTAATGCTACACGTGCAAAGAATATAACTTAACAAAACATTAACTTAACTTAAGACATTAAAACCCGCTACACGTGCCAATATAACAGTATTTGTTCTCTTATTATTTGCTTACCTTTAACAATGATAAAACGCGTATATTTATTTAACACGTAAATATTTATCTTTTAAATTAAAACTATTCCCACAAAAAATGTTGCGTATTATATATACAGGTAAAGCAACGGCCGTGGTTAGCGCGAGTTAACAACACGTGTTGATTTATATAAGGACACTTAATTAAATAAAAGTCAAAAAAATGAAGCCGATTAAAGACTTTAATTTTTGTTTAAACGCGCGTGCTGTAATATCATGACTAAAAAATTAAAAAAAAAAAAAAAAAACACTACATTGTTGCCACTACATTGGTTTGCCAAAGAAATTTTAAAAAATATTTAGGGGTGGGCCACCCTTATCACTTAATGGTTTAAAAAATAGATTACGACCGATTCGCAGACCTACCAAATATGCACAAAAAATTTCATAAGAATCGGTCAAGCCGTTTCGGAGGAGTTTGGCAACAAACATGACACGAGAATTTTATATAAGATATATATATGTATATATAGAGAGAGAGAGACCAGATCTCCTGATCTACTAAATCCAGATCCTTGATCTACTATAGAGCATGTCTATTATGAATTTAAGAGGAAGGGGCTATTATATTTCGTGTTATTTTTTTCGATAACCATCTAGGGCATAAAAACAGTGTAGCATTTATACAATACGTATTCAGATGATGTGTGGTAATTTTTGTAATATATTAGAGTATAGACCTAATTGGACAATATAGACTTAAAGACAACTTTATTAGAAAATGTTGATTAATTCTCGACAAAATCTCTTAAAAGTAGCAATTAACTTAATTTTAAACACTAGTGCACATCTGTAAAATGCACAGTTTTAATAACTATTTAAATTCCATTAATTATTATCATTCGATTAAAATTGAGTATATTTTACTAATGGTTAGATTATTAATGAACTGGTTTATAATTATATTTAGAATTTTTGTATTGTTAAAATGAATAAACTGAATGTAAAATAGAATATTGTTTTATAATTTAATACCTAAATTAAAGATACTATTATCATCTCAATCAATAATCTGAAATCATTTTATCAAAAATTTTATAAGCTGATAGAATTGTAATAATGGAAATTGAATTGATTCAGATATTTTTAGAAAAAAATATCCTATATAGTCAAAATTTTATTACTAACTCTAAATACATAATATGCGAAATAATATTGATACAAAAAAAAAAAAAAAAGAAAAAAAAAAAAAAAAAAGAATTTCTCTGTTAATCTTATGCTGATTAAGTGTTTAAATATTTTCAAATTATTAAACCTATAGGATTTTTAATTTTTATGCGTAATAAATATTAATGATATTTTTAGTGTTATCGGACTATCTCTAAAATATTCTTGACTATTTTTTTATATTTTAAATTAGCTCACACACAAAATGCTGATAACTTTTCGATAGAGATCAATCAGACCTCTGACTGGTATTCTTTTAATTTCCAACAAATCACTAAATGAAAACAGAGATCTAATGGATATTTATCCGAGTTCTTATCTCCAATGGATGTTTTTCTAATGGGTATCTCGATTTCTCACCGAAATCTCAGATTTTATTTTCAGCAATATTGTAGCAATCCGAAAGACATGGTGTTTCACAATCATTAGAATTTACCTCCTCTAGCATTTTTCATGTGTTGAATTATAAATATACGGCGTATGCTAACCAATTCCATCGCTCTTTGTGTTCCTAAATGCTAAAAAATATTAATACTTATTTCAATTACACAAATCATTTTAATATCACTAATCTTCTTCCACTAGATATAGTTGTGCGTTCAATTAGAGTTTGATACCATGCAATATTCAATTCGAAGTAATGAAATAATAAGTTTGTACAAAACAAGACATACCAAAATTTAGATTAATAAGTGGTTTTTCATTAATTTTATGAAAGAAAAATCGACAAGTACGCAACCACTGTTGAAGAGCTTAAAACCAAGGTCTTCAAGCAACGGGCTTTTCTTTCATCGTAGGGTCATTGGGTAGCTAGTATCCACTGAATGACGTTTTTCTTACGAAAGTTCTGCCCTATATCAACCTGTTTAGAAAACTATGTGTTAGTGATTCAATAAAATAGTCAAGGGACATATATATTGTACATCTCACTGGATTTAGACAGTACTCTGAAAGAGTTTTTTTTTTTTTTTTTTAACAATGAAATCACATAGTCACAAACGCCTTTTGGTAGCCAACCCCGGAATATAACGCTTCTAGCTTCTTCGAAACAATCTTTGGTGCATTACCGCTGTTTGGCACTTTTACGTGACTAAAAGAAGAAAAAAAGCTATCAGAAAAAATAATTGTTTTTGTTTCCGTTCATGAAAGGAAAAACTGGCAATAATAAGAGTAACTATATTTATTTATGTATCTGGATACATATTTCTTTGGAATGTCACATGGCGTTCAGGGGAATCTTCTAATGCTCACTCTTCAAGAACCACTGGTATAGACTGTTCAGAAAGCACACTTAAAAATTTAAAGTAATATTTTTTTTTTTCAAAAATTTAGGATACTACTACAATTACATTTATTGTCATATTTTATATAGTATTATATTTTCAGTAGTCGACGTGACCAGTGGTAACGAATGCATAACATTAATATTTATTTCAATTATGCAAATCATTTCAATATCACTAATCTTCTTCCACTAGATATAAGTTGCACGTTCAAATAGAGTTTGATACCATGCAATATTCAATTTGAAGTAATGGAATAATAAGTTTGCACAAAAAAGACATACCAAAATTTAGATTAATAAATGTATTTTCATTAATTTTATCTAGTAACCTCCTATTAAAAATTCTTTCTTGGATTTAATTTCAGGATCATTACCACTGAAAGGTCAAAAATGTGTCGATTATATTGCAAATGTTGTAATTGAATGTATGGAGGAACATCATATTCCCTTCATTAAAATTACCTCAATTTCAACAGACGGTGCAAAATGCATGACGGAAATGAGAATAGGTTTTCTGTTTCGAAATAAAAAATAATCATAGTCTTGTTTACCATTGCATAAGCCATCAAAAAATGCTTTGAGGGCGGACATTTCAGAAGAAATTTTCAATATTATAGAATTGAGAATCAGAATTAAGAACACAATGGCAGCTAAAGCTCAATGATTATCACAAATTTAATGAGATTTTAGGTTGAAATAGAAAGCGAATATGCATACCTACTGCTGTATAATAAGGAGGTTGGCTTTCAACAAAAAACGTTTCAAAACGTTTCCTTTTTAATTTTAATATGACTTTATATAAAATTAATGAAAATACGATTCATTAAATCTAAATTTTGTTATGTCTTGTTTTTGTATAGTAACATTAGTATTAGAAATTATTATAAAATAACTTTTAGTATTAGAAATTATTATATAAAAAAAGTTTAGTAATATAAATTATTATAAATTAAATTTTAGTAATAGAAATTATTAGAAATGAAATTTTAGTATTAAAAATTATTAGAAATTAAATTTTAGCATTAGAAATTAAAGTATTTTTCCTCAAGAGATTGTTGTCTATCCTAAATCAGGCTCCACAAAAAATGTATTTAATTGTAATTGTTGTGCCTAATCTAAATAACCTACATCGTAAACTACAGGGAAAGGAAGTTTAATTTTTTCGATCTCGGTAAAAAACATTTCATTTAAAAACAAATTATCAGAAAATAAGAATATATTTAATTAGTCGTGAATTGTCAATGCGAAAAGAAGACGTTGTCTTTAACAGAAGTGAAAATAAATAAAAGTTATTAAGTTTTCTTTTCTGAAACCGTGCAAAGCTGCGTTAAATATGATAATTATATCATAAATCATATATCGATTAAAATATTTTGACGTGTACTAGAAATGCATTCGTAATGTGATTGATTTATACATTAAGTTAGCGCTAATCGAAATAATCACATATTTATTAATGCTACAAAGTGTTATGTTTGCTATAAATAACACTTAACTCTATAAATAATAAAAAGCATTTCAATTTTCCTCATTCTCTTGCACAAGAAACAAGGAAATGAGTTGTGCGTCTAACTTTTAACAGTAATTTGCAATGCTCAAATCAAAATAAAACAAAAAAAAATAATACTAATTTTTTTTGCCTCAAAATTGCTACAAATGTCAACTTTTCGTGACAAAAATGAAACATAAAAACGATTTTATCAATCTTATTTATAAAATATTGGCCAGTTTATCTAGGATACTTAAATTATTTCATAAACTACGTGAAAATGAAAGGAATGAATTTATTTGATGAGGGTGAATTAAAGGTCTAAAAATCTATATTTTAATGAAATAATGAATATTTATTTTATTCCCGGTACTCATGAATGAATATATTATTTTTTAAAAACTGAAGTAAATGTAACTTTTGTACAGGTGAATGCAGCACTTTGTCATGATGTTAGATTCTCATGCACCCACGGCTTTCTGTGCAATGCTTGGTATGAACCAATCCCTCTTACGTTATGCATGACATGGAAAGCCATGAGCTCCAATATACATTATAATTGGCTGTGGGGTGTTTAATAAATTTACAATGTTGTACACTAAGTACAATAATCTAAGCTTTCTAGAGATGTTGAAAAATAAAATGTACAATTCTGTACAATACTTTAAGCTCTCTAGAGATGTTGAAAAATAAAGTGTACAATGCTGTACAATATTTTAAGCTTTTAGAGATGCTGAGAGATAAAATGTACAATACTGTAAGCTTTCTAGATATGTTGAAAAATAAAGTATACAATGTTGTACAATACATTAAGCTTTCTAGAGATGTTGAAAAATAAAGTGTATAATGCTGTCCACAACACTGCACAAATATTTTTTTATTTTTTTTTTTTTTTTCATTTTGTATAAAGACTTTAAGTCATCTTGTTAGTGTTGAGGATTTTCATATCTATGTATTGTATGAAACATGAGTATTTTAAGGATATAATTTTTAGCAACCATTTATTAATATTCTATTACGAAATGAAATAGGATGATACTTGAGTATATAGAGTATTTATTCAATGCATACATTCATTAAAAGATCTTACTAAATATTCAATTTGATCTCAAGAAATGATAGCATTCCATTTTTAATTAATTAACAAAAACAAAAAAAAAATTAGTTACGAAGTCCTAATAATTAAATAATATTTCTTATACAATTTTAAAAATGGACTCAGTAAATAATTTTTGAAACGATATTTTTAATACTTTCAACAATTATTCTAACGATAAAAACCATTTTTTTAAAAGAAATGAACATTTAATGAAAAAGTATTTTTTTTTTCTTTAATTCATCGTTTGTTCACAAACAAAATAAATTTTTTCATCTCAAAAAAGGAAAATATGAAGTGTAAACAAGCAATTAATTCATAAAACAATTTTAACAAAAAAGTACTTTAACATTGGCTCTGAACCGTAGTTATACAAATAATTATATTTCATTTTTTCACATTTAATTAATAATCCTTATAAATATCATTTGCCAGTTGCTCATTATCATAGTCGTAACACTAATTAAAATAAGAAAATCTTTTCTACTAAGTAATACAGCATTCATTATCTTGTTAATTAACGAAACAACATGAAAAAAACTCATTCTGAAATTCTTTTTCTCTTTTAATTATGAAAAGAATTAATTAGACAAATTAGATTTTTAAAAGCTTACATTTTAATTACTACAAAAGTCTTCTATTTCAGAAAATGTAAAAATAAAATATAAAAAGTGAAAGCATGTTTATTTGATAACTTTTTTTAGGGATATCAGTTGAAAATCTTATTTTATGCTTATTATACTTAATTAAATTGTTACATAAATTATATTTAATTATTTTTATAATTATATTTAATTATACTAAAACCTCAGTGAAATTTTATTATTAATAATAAATAAATTAAAACTATTAATAAATATTAAATTTTATTTACTGAAAAATATATGTGTATTCATTTATAAAATAAAAATATTTGTTAGTCTTTAAAAATGTAAGATAATTTTTTAAAGACATTAGTCATTTTAGTCATTTATAAGGTTCAAAGATATGTTAGTCACATAAAAACGTATTAATTTATAAGATAATATATGCTAATCAATTAAAAATTTATTCATATATAAGATAAAAATATATGTTAGTCATTTAAAAAATGTATTCATTTATAAGATAAAAATATGTGTCAGAAACTTAAAATTTATTCATTTTCAAGATAAAATTATATGTTAATCACTTAAAAATGTATTCATATTTTTATCTTATAAAAAATATATGTTAGCCATTTAAAATGTATTCATTTATAAGATAAAAATATATAATACACTCATGTCCATAAATTAAGGATAATGAAGTTCAGGCAAAGAAAGAGACAGAAGCAAAACAAATTTGACTTATTTGTAAAGTCTATTTATTAAACAAAAGGTAAAGAAAAAAAAAAAAAAAAGATGTTATATGTTTGACATAATTAATAAAAATTCCGATTTTTACGCACTGGAGCAAATTTCAAAAAAGAACCTATTTACAAAAACAGTATAACATGGTTAGTATGATGGTTAATATAGAGTTGTCTCCCGGACGATGCAATACAGGCCTTACAAAGCCTAGGCATGCTGAGTATCAAATTAGCAATCTGATCTTGGGGAATATTACATCACTCATCAAGCAACGCCCTCCGAAGTTCCGGTTGAGAGGTGGGAGGGGGTTGACGGGCTGCAATTCGTCGGCCAAGCATATCCCAAACATGCTCTATTAGATTCAAGTCGGTGAGTGTGCTGGCCAATCCATACGGGTGATATCCTCCAATTGAAGGCATTCTCTTGCACGGTGAGGACGGGCGTTGACATCCGTAAACAGAAATTCAGCACCCATGGCGCCCCGAAACAAACGTACATGTTGTTCCAGAATGACATCCCGATAGATGTGGCCTGTCATCGTTACACTCTGAACATTCAGGTCAGTTCTGGAACCAAGAATAATTCCTCCCCAAACGAGCAATCCTACACCACCGTAACGGGGTCGTTCATTGGTGTTCCTTGGTAGTAACGGGTACCTGGCGCATCAGACTGCAAACCAAACCTGGACTCGTCGGAAAATATCACACAAGAACACTGTTGCGGTGTCCCCAATGCAGGCTCCAGGTTAATCTCTACTCCAGGTTAATCGCAGGCGACCGTGAGTTGTGGTAAGTGGAACACATCTGACAGGCGTACGAGCATATAGACCAATGTGCCCTAAGCGTCTGTACACGGTCTGCCTTGAAACTGTCGTACCGGTAGCTGAAGAGAGCTGACGAGATAGGTCTGATGCTGTGCTCCGTCTGTAACTTTTGGCAGTAACTGCTAAATACCGGTCCTCATTCGGCGTTGTAACTCGGGGCCGATCTGTGCTGTAACATCTACTCACATTACCATCATCTTGGAATTGCCAAAGCCTAGAGATGACACTCTGGGCGATTCCAAGCTCCGCGGATATTTCCAGCTGGGTACGTCCACATTCCAGTCGTCCGATAATTCTACCACGTAAAAAACCATCCAAATGCTTCCTTTGTGCCATAACTATGCGGTTATTGCACTGAAAGGCTTTTACAGCTCTTGTGAGCAATTTTACTTCTTTGCCATCATTCGTTATATACCCCTCTCTCTTACACTCTCGTCATTGTGACGATATTGTATTAAAACTGTATTCATTTATATTAAAATATATGTTAGTCATTTAAAAATTATTCATTTATTTGATATAATGATATGATATAATTTAAAAATATTCATTTATAATGTCAAAAGATATGTTAGTCATTTAAAAATGTATTCATTTATATTTTTATTCATTATTTTCATCGTTGCATTTGATAAATTATCAAGTATATAGGAAATATATATTATGGATTCATTATTAGTGGGACAAGGAGATAAATTGCAAAAATATAAAAGTCAAATTGCTACTATATAAAAGTCCAACTCTAGCTAAAAATGTCTGCATTTAAGAGTAAATCAATAGTGACCAAATGTTGGCAATTGGTCACTACTAAGTCACTACTTACTAAGTCTACATTTCTGAAGCAGATGAATAAAAAGTCCCCTGCTTTTCTCAAAATACCTTTAACGAGTCCACATTTGTATTCCATTGCCCTCAAAAACCTGAAAGTACTCAACTGACACAAGCCATATGTTGATGTGTTGTTTTTGTTTCATGTCCCCCTGGTATAGACACCTACACCAGGTCCACGAGACCTTGCTGTTCAAGCACTTTCATGACAGCCTCTCCTCACTTATTCCACAGCTGCTCAATAGAGGTGCCCATGAGAGGTAGAAGCCGAGAAAGAACAGGTACAGGGTGAATAAATCTTTTCGTTGCCGACAAATTTCAATCTTTTAATGTGACCACTACAGTCTGCCCAAATCAGTCTTGGAGAATCATAAGCCAGTGGACTGCAATGATAAACCAGGACGACATGCAGCATACCAGGTGTGTCTGGGTTTTATCTTGGGTGTGCCTGGGTGTTGACTGGGGGGTGTGTCTGGGTGTTTCTTCTTCACCAAGAAGAAATTTCTTTAGCCCTAAAAATGGAGTAACTTTCGGGAAGCAGAAAGTTCAATGGTGGTAGTGGGAGGGCTTTTGCCCTTCTTTAGTAGTCGTAGTACAAAACCATTATAAAAATTAATACAAGAAACATAAATAGAGTTATATCAATAAATAAAATGAATAGCCTTGTAGCATTATAGTTTCTAGAAGGTTCTTAGAATGAGCACCAAGAAGCTAAAATATAATTTAAATTTAATTGTTTACAATAAAAAATACAAAAATTATAAATATTGTGAAGCAAAATTATTTACTTTAAAAATCTTTTCAACTATTATTCCATATTTTATTTTCTCAAATAAAATGACTTCAACAATGTCTGGAAATCTGAATATCTCAAAAGGCATTTGTACCATCTAATATCTACAGTCTATATCGTCTAAAAGTTTTTTTGGATCAAGAGATTTTTCGTGACTATTTTGCACAGGAATTATATACAAAGTGTTCTCTATCATTTTTTTCTTAACCAGTTGCTAAAGGGGAATAGAAACTTTAAATGTTATCTTTACCGATTTAACAGGAATTTATAAACAACGAGAGCCTCATCACAAACATTTGCTCTTTCATTATACAGAATTTCTTATTTAAGCAGACTTTTAGAAATAGAATCTATTTCCTGGTCTCGAGTTTTGTCTAAACTTTTCAAGTGCTTTGAAACATCTGTTTCTTTTGTATGTATTAGGAGAATATTCTGCCTAGTAGGATTTTTTTTTTTTTTTTTTTTTTGCTCTAATAAGTTTTTTGTAAATGATTATATTTATGTATTTACTCGGTGTGATATGTTTCCTCTATATTTTATTCTAAGTTTATAAATCATAAACTATGTGGAACATTAGTTTATAATTTTCTTTAACAATAATCTGCCTCATATCCTAAAAATCTTTATTTTAGCCTAGGCAAATACTTCCAAATAATAAAAATGTTATAAATAAAGAATCCTTTCATATTACGCTTTCCTTTTTAAAAACTCGAAATTGGAGAATGTAAAATATCTGACTTCTATACAATTCCCTGCTCTTTATAATTATATTTTAGTAAAAATTTACATTCATCCAAACAAGCGTAACACTTCCGAGTGACAAAATTGATTGAGATATTTAATTTAAAAATGTGGAATGTTTTCTAACTTCATTAAGGGATCGGTTAAAAAATGAATTAAATCTTTTCGAGATCTGGATTAGGGGAGCACCCCCTTTTACACGAGGACGATAAAAAGCATTTTAAAACACCCTTTATAAGCAACGAACAAGAACCTTAAATAATTAGTTCGCATGTCCCTTGTACTGATATCGTCGCACCACGCCTAGTGCCATAACATTTTTAAACCTAATTAAGTTTAAGAAATTTTAAAACCTAACTCCAAATGGAAGCAAGCTCGAGAAAAACGATCATTACAATCTTGTACATCATAATGGAGTTACTAATAGGCATCTTAAAATCAAAAAAAGTTTAAGAAGTTGGGACACACATGCAGAAAAAAAGAAACACAATCACCATAAGTCAAACATACAAGTTGCAGATAGGCATACAGTGGAAATAATACTTAAATTGGATTCTATTGAAGACACTGCTGGAAATGTTTTTCGTTTGTGGCAATGCCTGACTAACAATGTTACTGCACAAAGTCAGGAAACCATTGGAGCATAGTTGGCGTAATTGTACGACAAGCCATACAACTACTCTGTTCCAGATCTTCGAGAGAGTGTGAATCAGTAACATTGGCGTAATCAATAACATTGACATTGACATTGACATTTCATTGACGTAACCCCAATGATAGAAGTCCATAAGAGTCAAGTCTGGCAAATGGTGATCCATTTTATCTAACCATCATATTTAATCTGCCGGGCAGATTCGTTACACAAGCATCTCTGAAATGCAACAGTATAATTTGTAAAGTTTTTCCATATCAAAACAAAAGTTGGTTTAATATGAAAACCATGAAGTCAGTGAAATAATATATTATCGGTTATAATTCAACAATTTATTACGTTCTTTTGAAACGTTTTTACATTTTCAGGATACCAGTCCTACATAATTCGCTGATAATCTAAAACTTATTTATTTATATTTTTATCTACTTCGCTCTTTTTTACCATGAAGAGTGATTTATTTAGTGCATAGGGCATGTCCACTCTAATACATAAGCTCCATCGTGTAAGGGTGATGAATAAACAATAAAAAATAATCAAAAAGCAAACCTGAGAGAAAATTAGAAAATAAATGTAAAAAAAACATAAATATATGAAACGTTTTCGAAAATCAGACTTATCCCTTTTTTATTGTTTCTTATTTTTAAAAATAAAAACTGGAATTAATTTTATATCAAAAGACCCTACCTCGAAAGGTTTTTTTTAAGGATTAAATTTTGTTATTAATTTTGAGTCGAAAATGTGATTAATCTTCCTTAATTAAAATAAATACATTACAAGTAGAGCAGTGCATAGACAGCAACAATAATTAAAAGGAAAAGTAGTGGAAAGAATAGAAATAAATCTAATCAACAGGTAAGCAAGAAAAATATTGCTAATCTTCATTATAATAGGAAAATCATAAGCTCTCGCTTTTACTTACTTTAAAAGCTCTAATTCTAGAGTTAAAAAAATGCATTTGCATGGAAAAAATACCACTAATCCGATTATGAGTACAAAAAAAAAAAAATTATAATTGGATATTCGTTGCAAATTAAAGTTTTTTTTATGCATTAGTTGGTTGGTATTAAAGGAAACTAAAGTAATTGCAAAAGAAGCTGTTAATTAGAAAAAAAAAAAATTATATATGGGGTAAGAATTAAAATTTTTGATCATCTTCAGAAAGTTATTAATTTTTTTTTACTTATTCATTAAAGAATTAAAAATATACATTTTTGCATTTGAATTTTAAATTAAACTCAGGATATTGTTAAGGGTTTTTCAGTATAATAAATAAAAATACTTACTGTTCTGAATTAATTTTTTATTCCATTTATAGGTATTTATTGCTTAAATATAGAGTAGTTAATATGAGTATTTTTTATTTCATATATATGTATTTATTATTTAAATATAAAGTATTTAATATGAGTATTTTTTTATTTCATATATATATAGGTATTTAATATTTAAATATTAATTTAATATGAGTAATTTTTTTATTTCATATATAAGTATTTAATATTTAAATATTAAGTATTTAATAAGAGTAACTTTTATTTCATGTATAGGTAGTTATTATTTAAATATAAAGTATTTAATATGAATGTTTTTTATTTCATATATGGATATTTATTATTTATAATATTAAGTATTTAATAGGAATATTTTTTTACTTCATATATAGGTATTTACTATTTAAATATTAATTATTTAATAGCAATATTTTTATTTCATATATAGGAATTTATTATTTAAATATTAAATATTTAATAGAAGTGTTTTTTATGTAGAATTTTTGAAGTATTTTTGTACCTGCGATATCGACCTAAAGGGAAATGTTATCCAAGGTGCATTTTGATTAACAATTTTAAATGATGTAAATTAAACAAATTTATGAACAGCACAATAGATTATAATTGGAATAAAATTATACAATATTGTAATAAATCATATTAAAATTGCTGAAGAATGTCAGGTGAATTCATTGTCTCCTAATAAACATTGTCAAATTGTCTTTCATCATTTTATCAGTTTTATTTCTCATATCTTGATTTACACTACCTAAACATTACGTTTCATAATTGTTCATAAGTTTGAATGTACAGTAGAGTGGTTCTCGAACTTTTTAAAGTTGGGAAGCATTTAAAATTTTACAAATAATTGTAGTCGCACTAACAAATTTCTTAGAAATATGTTAAAATGGTTGAATCAAATATTACAGAAAATATAATGTGATAAAAAATAAAATAAAACATGTCTTGCATTTAATTATTCTTCCTTTGATGAGAAACATGACCTTGAAGAGTCCTAGCGATTTCTTCAACGTTTGGGCATTTGTTTTAAAGACAATCTGTCATTTCCTCGTCAATACATTGAAGATTTCCTCTCTTTTACACTTAATAGTGATAAGAGTAGAAAATCCTAATTAACATAAATATTACTTGAAAAATTGTAGTAAAATATTCAAAGCTTGTTTAGATATTTGCACGCATTCTTCTTTTAAAGTAGGTTTCAAGAGACAACTAGTCTAATTTAATCCTCAATCCACGTTCAGTGGACATAACTATTAGTTATTCTTCTTATTAACATTAACTGATCAACTCCATAATTTACAGCAGTCGGAGTTTCATAGGAAATTTGGAAATTTTTTTTTTTTTTAACAATGAAATCACATAGACACTAACGCCTTCTAGTAGCCAACCGCGGAAGCTACCTCTTCTAGTTTCTCGGAAACAACATTTAATGCATTGCAGCTGTTTGGCACTTTTTACATGATTAAAAGAAGAAGAGAAGCTATCAGAAAACTAATTGGGTTTTTTTCCGCTCACGAAGGTAAAAAAAATGGCAATAAAAAGAGTAACTATATTTATTTATACACTGAAGTGACAAAAGTCATGGGATACCTCTTAATATCGTGTCGGCCCCCTCCTTTCGCCCGGCGAAGTGCAGCAACTCGACGTGGCATGGACTCAAGAAAGTCGTTGGAAGTCTTCTGCAGGAATATTGAGCCATGTTGTCTCGATAAACGTCCATAATTGCGAAAGCGTTGATGGTGCAGAATTTTGGGCACGAACAGACCCCTCGATGATGTCCCATAAATGCTCGATGGGATTCATGTCGGGTGATCTAGGTGGCCAGATCATTCGTTGGAATTGTCCAGAATGTTCTTCATACCAATCGCGAACAGTTGTGGCCCGGTGACATGGCGCATTGTCATCCATAAAAATCCCATCGTTGTTTGGGTACATGAAGTCCATGAATGGCTGCAAGTGATCTCCAAGTAGCTGAACATAAGCATTTCCAGTCAATGTTCGGTGCAGTCGCACCAGAGGACCAAGTCCATGCCATGAAAAACAGCCCACACCATTACGGAGCCACCACCAGCTTGAACAGTGCCTTGCTGACAGTTTGGGTCCATGGCTTCGTGGGGTCTGCGCCACACTCGAACCCTACCATCAGCTCTTACCAACTGAAATCGGGACTCATGGGACCAGGCCACGGTTTTCCATTCATCTAGGGACCAACCGATATGTTCACGTGCCCACGAGAGTCGCTGCAAGCGATGTCGTTCTGTCAGTAAAGGCACTCGAGTCGGTCTTCTGCTGGAATAGCCCAAGAAAGCCAAATTTCTCCGCACAGTTCTGACAGACAAGTCCCTTGTACGTCCCACATTGATTTCTGCGGTTATTTGACGCAGTGTTGCTTGTCTGTTAGAATTTACGATTCTTTGCAGACGTCGCCGGTCTCGGTCGTTAAGTGCAGGCGGTCGACCACTGCGCTGTCCATGGTGGGATGTTATGCCTGAAATGCCATACTCTCGGCACACTCTGACACAGGGGATCTGGGAATGTTGAATTCCTAACGATTTCCGAAATGACATGACCCATGCGTCTAGCTCCAACTAACATTCCGCGTTCAAAGTCTGTTAATTCCCGTCGTGCGGTCATCATCACGTCAAAACCTCTTCACATGAATAACTTGAACAGAAATGAAAGCACTGCGCATTTATACCTGTTCTACGCGATGCTACTGCCATCTGAAAATTTGCATATTGCTATCCCATGACTTTTGTCACTTCAGTGTATACCTGGATACATATTTTTTTTGAATGCCCCAGGGCGTGATGGGGGAATCTTCTAATGCACATTCTGCGAGAACCACTGGTACAGACTATAAAGAAAGCACACTTAAAAATTTAAAGCAATTTTTTCAAAAATTGGGATACTACTACAATTACATTTATCGTCATATTTTATATGGTATTATATTTTCAGTAGTCGACGTGACCAGTGAATAGCATTAATATTTATTTCAATTATGCAAATCATTTCAATATCCCTAATCTTCTTCCACTAGATATGAGTTGTACGTCCAATTAGATTTTGGTACCGTGTAATATTAAATACGAAGTAATAAAATAATAAGTTTGTACAATACAAGACATACAAAAATTTAGATTAATACATTGTGTTTTCATTAATTTTATAAGACGTCCTATTAATAATTCTTTCTTGAATTTAATTTTAGAATCATTACCACTGAAAGGTCAAACCTCTGTAGAGTATATTGCAAATACTGTAATTGAACGCATCATATTCCCTTCACTAAAATTACTTCTATTTCAATACGCGGTGCAAAACGTATCTCCGATATGAGAATAGGTTTTCTGTTTTGAAAGATAGAACAGCTTCGAGACCGACATTTCAAGAAGAAATTTTCAATATTATAGAATTGAGGATCAGAATTAAGAACACAATAGTAACTAAAGCTCACTTATTATCACCAATTTAATGAGTTTGCAGATTGAAATGGAAAGTGAATATGCCTACCTACTATTGCCTAATAAAGTAGGTTGTCTTTCAAAAAAATGTTTCAAAACATTTCGCTAAAGTTCCGTTTCGTTTTAATTCGTAATATTACTTTATATAAAAGGAAGGAAAATGCGATTTATTAATCTAAATTTTTGTATTGTAATATTAGTATTAGAAATTACTACTACTACTACACACACCATATCATTGTACTTAGAGATGTTGCCCCTTTACAGTTTGGGAATGATTTGGGTGAGAAGTCCGATTGGGCTCTGTGACGCTTTACGGTAACACGAGACCGGGACATACGGCTTAAAAGAGGATTCCGAACCATTACAACCATCCAACCCACCGCTGGATTTGAACTTGAAATTTGTGGTAGCGAGAACCAGAAGTATTAGAAATTATTGAAAATCAAATTTTAGTATTAGAAATTAAAGCATTTTTTCCATGAGAAGATTGTTGTCTGTCATAAAGTAACGAATGATCAGGCCATCCAAAAAATTTATTGCATTGTAGATGTTACGCCTCATCTAAATAACCTTCAACATAAACTACGGGGAAAAAGGAAACTCAATTTTTTCGATCTTCGAAGAAGATATTCATTCGAAATAAATTATCGTTTTTGGCTCAAGGTTTTGAAAGAGAAAAAAATTCATTTTCCAAGTCTGCTTGAAACATCGTCAAAAAAAAATTCAGCAACTGACATTTACTATTTCAAATCGACAGTTTTAAATATAAGAGAAGCTTTTTTTCTCGAGGTTTCAGGAATACAGAAATAACATAGCGATCCGAAAAAAAAAATACCCCCAGGCCAACCTAATAAAATTTCAATTATCTCCTTTTAATATTGCCATTGGAGATTTTAAAAGGCAATTACTGGAGTTAAAAAAATTATGGGGCTCTAAGTTTGAATGCCTTAAGGTTGATACGGAAAAATTGGAGAAAATATTTGTGTTCTTTGTTCAAAGAAAAAAATGGTTTGTTCTGATAGGCTTAGAGAAAGAGACTTGATGATAATTTTCATTACCTACAATAGTATTCCTGATTCATAAGATCAACTGAAAATTAATAATAAAAATAAAGACTATTTCTACTTTTTTTTTCACTGTAATGCAGAATAGTCCTTTACAGATAAAGTTGAAATTTTCCTCTTACATCTGGCGCCATCTATTATTAGATACATGCAACTTAAATGTAAAAAAACTAAAATTAATTAATTAAATTTAATTAATGAATTAATGTTTGAAAAAATTGTATTAACATCAAGTGTAACCACTATACAATCCATCCCATCACTTGATTACAGCAAAGTGTAATCCACAAGTTTAAAAAATGTATCTGAACTTGAGTGGGGGAATAAAAAGTATTTTATAAACGATTGGAAATTTGAACAAGATATATATAGTGAGAGTGTGAACTAATAGTAGGAATTGAAAAATAACGTTTCCTTTTGTTTCACGCTTTGGCTCTATATATTCATGTCAACATTTTTTTCAAGTATGTGCTATGTAAAAAAAGTAAATCAAAAATACCCTTACTAATGAGAACATAGAATCCTGCTTTAAGTTAAAAATAAAGAAATATAAACCTAACATATCCAAATACAAGGTTATTTTTCTTATTTTGCCATATTTTTATTATAATGTAAAACAAATTTTGTCAATATTAATATTATTATTTGATGTTAACAGTTAAAAAGACTCTTAAAAACATGAAAATATATTAGACGCTCAATAGAAATCTTAATTGTACTGTTGTATGTGCTCTTTTATATAATGTATATTTGTCTAACCTACCACTGTTCTAATTGATAACCACTAACTGAGAAATGAACCCTAACGGATATCTGCCTGAAATCCTACTCTCGACAGTATATCTACGATTATACGATTATACCATACGAATATCTTGGATTTCATTTTCAGTTATGGATCATTTTCTCGAAAGAGATGCTATGTCACAGTCTTTCTATCTATTCATCTCACTCTCTCTCTATATATATGTGTGTGTGTATTTTTCAAAGTTTGTGTACATGCGCGTGCTATGAAAGTGTGCTATGCACGGCCTTAATTCACATCCAAATTTCACCAAATATGGCACGGATATTGCCAATGACTTTCTAAGAATAGATCAATTGCATACAATTTTCAAAATCGGCACAATTTTCGATAACAATAACCCAATTATATTTGACGCCAATTTGGCAACTTTTCGTGGATGGCGAATTTTTCATGGCGAATTTTTTATTCTGCTGTACTGTTCAAAGACAACCTGATGTAAAATAATTAAATTAATTAAACATACAAACCGATAAATTACAACCATACAAAATTTTGTTTAAGACATAAGAAAGCATTTGCACTGGCCTTTTATCAATAAAAATGTCCCGTTTTAATCCTAGACACATGTATTCCCCGAAAAGATTGTCAAATATATCGGCAATTGACTTAGGTTGCCGTAATTCAATTCAAGGAATTATTCGCTCTTCCTTGTTAGGATGTTCGTAATTTGATAATCATAGGGTGAGTTTAGGAGGGGGAAACGCATTATGGGGGAGAAAGAATGTATTAACAGGGTTATTCGCTCGAATTGCAGAAAGTATTTCTGTGCGTTGAATTTCCTGTTAGTTTTATTGATAAATTTGTAATGCCGCCTAAGAAAAGAAAAGTTCTCAATTAGACCAGAACTCACTCTAAAAGAAAGGCAGCGCGTAAACATATAGAAAATGAAAAAAATATCAGCAAATCAGAACATATTTAATTAGTCGTGAATAGTCAATGCGAAAGCAAAGACGTTGTCTTGAGCAGACGTGAAAATAAAGTTAATAAGTTTTATTTTCTGAACCGTGAAAAGCCGGGTTAAATATGCTAGCAATATCATGAATGATAAATCGATTAAAATTTTTGGTATGTTCAAGAAATGTATACGCAATGTATACATTAAGTTAGTGTTAATCGAATTAATCACATATTTATAATTGCTACAGAGTGTTATGTTACAAATCATTTACGTTTTCTTAATTCTCCAGCACAGAAACAAAACAAGGAAATGAGTTGTGCTTTTAATAGTACTTTGCAATGCTCAAATCAAAACAAAAATAATTATAATATATTTTTTGCTTCAAAAATTGCTAAAAATGTCAATTTTTCATGCTAAAAATTAAACAGAAAAAGTTTGCATTTTCAAGAAACACATTCATAATATGATTTATGTATACATTAAGTTAGCGCTAATCGAATTAACACTTATTTATTATTGCTACAAAGTGCTATGTTTGCTTACAAATATAAAAATTATTTCAATTTTTCTTAATTATATTGCACAAGAACAAAGCAAGTAAATTAGTTGGGCTTTTAATTGGATAATAGTGCTTTGCAATGCTCAAAAAATCAATAATAATAATATTAATAATTTTTTGTTTATTCAAAAATTGCTAAAAAGTCAACTCTTCATGACAAAACAAACACAATAAGTTAAAATTTCATCAATCTTATTTATAAAATATTGGGCAGTTTATATAGGATACTTAAATTATTCCATAAATTATGTGTAAAACAAAATGAATAAAGTAATTTACTTAATCAGGGTGAATTAAATGTCTAAAAATCGATATTTTAACGAAACGATGAATAATTATTTTGTTCAAATGTGCTCCCTGAATGAATATAATATTTTATTTAAAAATGTAGTAAAATATAACTTTTGTGTACGGAATGGAGTATCTTGCTATCGAAAAATGACGTGTAAAATGAAACGAATAAAATAATTTATTTGATCATGGAGAATTAAATGTCTAAATATTGATATTTTAACGAAATAATGAATAACTATTTTTTTGCATAGGTACTCATGAATAAATATAGCATTTTAATTAAAATTGATGTAAAATATAGCTTTTATACAGGTGAATGAAGTACTTTTTATCATGCTGTTAGGTTTCCATGTACACAAGGCCATCTGTGAAAATGTTTTGTAAGAAAAAGAATCCCACTCTACGTTATGCATGAGCTGGAAGGCCAACAATTTCAATGTACATTATAATTGGCTGTGAGGTGTTTTTAATAACTGTGCAAAGAGGAGAGATTCTGATTTCTTGAGATGTTGAAAAATAAATTGTACCATGCTGTACAATACTTTAAGCTTTCTAGAGATGTTGAAAAATAAATTGTACCATGCTGTGCAATACTTTAAGCTTTCTAGAGATGTTGAAAATAAATTGTACCATGCTATACAATACTTTAAGCTTTCTAGAGATGTTGAAAAATAAATTGTACCATTCTGTACAATACTTTTAAGCTTTTAGACATGTTGAAAAATAAATTGTACCATGCTGTACAATACTTTAGGCTTGCTAGAGATGTTGAAAAATAAATTGAACCATGATGTACAATACTTTAAGCTTTCTAGAGATGTTGAAAAATAAATTGTACCATGATGTGCAATACTTTAAGCTTTCTAGAGATGTTGAAAAATAAATTGTACCATGCTATACAATACTTTAAGCTTTCTAGAGATGTTGAAAAATAAATTGTACCATGATGTACAATACTTTAAGCTTGCTAGAGATGTTGAAAAATAAATTGAACCATGATGTACAATACTTTAAGCTTTCTAGAGATGTTGAAAATAAATTGTACCATGCTGAATACTTTAAGCTTTCTAGAGATGTTGTAAAATAAAGTGTACAATTTTGTACAATACTTTAAGCTTTCTAGAGATGTTGAAAAACAAATTGTGCCATTCTGTACAATACTTTAAGCTTTTTAGACATGTTGAAAAATAAATTGTACCATGCTGTACAATACTTTAAGCTTGCTAGAGATGTTGAAAAATAAATTGTACCATGCTGTACAATACTTTTAAGCTTGCTAGAGATGTTGAAAATAAATTGAACCATGATGTACAATACTTTAAGCTTTCTAGAGATGTTGAAAAATAAATTGTACCATGCTGAATACTTTAAGCTTTCTAGAGATGTTGTAAAATAAAGTGTACAATTTTGGCCAATACTTTAAGCTTTCTAGAGATGTTGAAAACAAATTGTGCCATTCTGGTACAATACTTTAAGCTTTTTAGACATGTTGAAAAATAAATTGTACCATGCTGTACAATACTTTTAAGCTTGCTAGAGATGTTGAAAAATAAATTGTACCATGCTGTACAATACTTTAAGCTTGCTAGAGATGTTGAAAAATAAATTGAACCATGATGTACAATACTTTAAGCTTGCTAGAGATGTTGAAAAATAAATTGAACCATGATGTACAATACTTTAAGCTTTCTAGAGATGTTGAAAATAAATTGTACCATGCTGAATACTTTAAGCTTTCTAGAGATGTTGTAAAATAAAGTGTACAATTTTGTACAATACTTTAAGCTTTCTAGAGATGTTGAAAAACAAATTTGTGCCATTCTGTACAATACTTTAAGCTTTTTAGACATGTTGAAAAATAAATTGTACCATGCTGTACAATACTTTAAGCTTGCTAGAGATGTTGAAAAATAAATTGTACCATGCTGTACAATACTTTTAAGCTTGCTAGAGATGTTGAAAAATAAATTGAACCATGATGTACAATACTTTAAGCTTTCTAGAGATGTTGAAAAATAAATTGTACCATGCTGAATACTTTAAGCTTTCTAGAGATGTTGTAAAATAAAGTGTACAATTTTGTACAATACTTTTAAGCTTTCTAGAGATGTTGAAAAACAAATTGTGCCATTCTGTACAATACTTTAAGCTTTTTAGACATGTTGAAAAATAAATTGTACCATGCTGTACAATACTTTAAGCTTGCTAGAGATGTTGAAAAATAAATTGTACCATGATGTACAATACTTTAAGCTTGCTAGAGATGTTGAAAAATAAATTGAACCATGATGTACAATACTTTAAGCTTTCTAGAGATGTTGAAAAATAAATTGTACCATGCTGAATACTTTAAGCTTTCTAGAGATGTTGTAAAATAAAGTGTACAATTTTGTACAATACTTTTAAGCTTTTCTAGAGATGTTGAAAAACAAATTGTGCCATTTCTGTACAATACTTTAAGCTTTTTAGACATGTTGAAAAATAAAATTGTACCATGCTGTACAATACTTTAAGCTTGCTAGAGATGTTGAAAAATAAATTGTACCATGCTGTACAATACTTTAAGCTTGCTAGAGATGTTGAAAAATAAATTGAACCATGATGTACAATACTTTAAGCTTTCTAGAGATGTTGAAAAATAATTGTACCATGCTGAATACTTTAAACTTTTTAGAGATATTGGAAAATAAAGTGTACAATGCTGACAATACTTTAAGCTTTCTGGAGATATTGAAAAATAAAGTGTACAATGTTGTCTGCAAAAAGTGTATAAATTATTATTTTTTAACTTTTTCATTTTGTATAAAGACTTTAAGCTATGTTGTTAGTGTTAGAGGGTTTTCATATCTGTACGTGCATTGTTGTATCAAACATGAATACTTCATAGCTGGGTTTTTTCAACATTCATTTATTAATATTTAAATGAAATAGAATAATAATAATAGTATATAAACTCTTTTATTAAATGTAAAACTTTTAAAAAATCTTACAAAACATTCACTGCATCTCAATAAATAATAGCATTTCTTTTTTATTGGATTAACAAAAAAACAAACTTTTTAATTACAAAAAGTAAGGCCAAATAATTAAATAATATTTTTTATTCAATTTTAAAAATGGACTTAAAAAAATGGAAATAATTTTTGAAAATAATTATTAAGTAGATAATTTGAATACTTTCAACAGTTCTTTGAATGATAAATACAAATTTCCTTAAAAAAGAAACATCATCGAAAAAACATTTTTTTTCTTAAATTTTTCGTTTGTTCAAAAGATAAGTATTTCTTTTTCACTCAAAAATGAAAATATTATTTGTAGTGTAAACAAGCAACTAATTCATAAAAAATTTTTAACAAAAGTACTTAAACATTGAGTTTCAACCATAGTTATACAAATGATTATACTTCATTTTTTCTCATTTAATTAATAATCCTTATAAATATCATTTGCCAGTTGCTCATTATCATAGTTGCAATTCTAATTAAAATAAGAAAATCTCTTCTACTAAGTAACACAGCATTTATTATTTGTTAATTAAGGAAACAACATGAAAAACTCACTCTGAGATGCTTTTCTCTTTTTAATTATGAGAAGAACTAATTAGGCAAAAAATAGATTTTAAGAGTTTACATTTTTACTCCTACAAAATTCTTCTATTTCAGAAAACGTAAAATAAAAATATAAAAGTGAAAACGTGTTTACTTGATAATTCTTTCGGGGAAATAAAAATAAGATATCAGTTGAGAATCTTATTTTATGCTTATTAAATTTAATTAAAATTGTTACAAATATTATATTTAATTTTATTTATAATTATATTTAATTATACTAATAGCTATGTAATTTGTATTAAATATAAATAAATTGAATAAATATTAAAATTTATTCACTTAAAAAGATATGTGTATTCATTAATAAGGTTAAAAGATATGTTAGTCATTTAAAAAAATGTATTCATTTATAGAATTAAAAGATATGTTAGTCATTTAAAAATGTATTTATTTATAAGGTTAAAAGATATGTTAGTCATTTAAAAATATATTCATTTATAAGATAAAAAAATTATTTTTTAAAAATATTTTCATTTATAAGATAAAAGAGACATAGTATTTCGTTTAAAAATGTATTCATTTATAAGATGAAAATATATGTTAGTCATTTAAAAATGTATTCATTTATTTGATAGAATGATATGTTAGTCATTTAACAATGTATCCATTTATAAGATAAAAATGTATATTATTCATTTAAAAATGTATTGATTCTATATTTTTATTCATTATTTTGCCGATGTATTTGATAATTTTGTCAAGAGTATAGGAAAATATATAGAATGGATCCATTGTTGAATGTGACGACGGGATAAATTGCAAAAATTCTGGATAAAAGTCTAACTCTAACTACAAAAATCTTTTGCATTTAAGAATAAACCAATAGTAATCCAATGTTGGCAATTGCACCCATAGAAGTCTACATTTTTAGCAGATGAATAAAAGTTGTTGCATTTCTCAAAAATACATTTAAGGAGTTAACATTTGTATTCCATTGTCCTCAAAAAACCTGAAGGTACAACTGACACACAAGCCATATGTTGGTGTGTTGTTTTTGTTTCATGTCCCCTGGTATAGACAACACACCAGGGTCCCATGAGACCTTGCTGTTCAAGTATTTTCATGACGTCCTCTCCTCTCACTCCTATTCCCACAGCTGCTAATAGAGGTGCCCATGAGAGGTAGAAGCCGAGAAAGAACAGGTACGGGTGAATAAATCTTTTCGTTGTCGACAAATTTCCAATCTTTTAATGTGACCACTACAGTTTGGCCAAAAAGCTTTCTTGGCGAATCTTAGGCCCGGTGGTCTGCAATGATAAACCAGGACGACATGTAGCATACCAGGTGTGTCTGGGTGTTATCTGGGGGTATGCCTGTGTGTTGACAGGGGTGTGTCTGGGTGTTTCTTCTTCTTCTCCAAGCAGAAATTTCTTTAGCCCTAAAAATGGAGTAACTTTCTCGGAAGCAGAAAGGTTCAGTGGAGGTGGTAGTGGGGAGGACACTTCCCTTCTTTAGTAGTCGTAGTACAAAACCATTATAAGAATTAATACAAGAAAAACAGAGTTATATCAATAAATAAAATGAATAGCCTTGTAGCATTATAGTTTCTAGAAGGTTCTTAGGAATGACCACCAAGAAGCTAAAAATATAATTTAGATTTAATTGTTTACAATAAAAAATACAAAAGTTATAAATATTGAAGCAAGTATTTACTTTTAAAAATATTTTAACTATTTCTCCATATTGTATTTTGTCAATTAAACATGATTCAGCAATGTCTGAAAATCTGAATATCTCTAAAGGCATTGGGACCGTCTAATATCTATTGTCTATATCGTCAAAAATTTATGGATCAAAGAGATTTTTCGCGACTATTTGGCGCAGGAATTATATACAAACTGTTCTCTACCATTTTTTTCTTAACACAGTTGCTGTAGGGGCACAGAAACTTTACCGATTTAACCTGAATTTATAAACAACGTGAGCATCATCCCCAAACATTTTCTCTCTCATTATACAGAATTTCTGTCTTATAGAGCCTTATTTAAGAGGTTTTAGACATAGAATCTCTTTTCATGGTCTCGAGTTTTGTCTAAATTTTCCAAGTGCTTTTGAAACATCTGTTTCTTTTTGTATGTATTAAAGAATTATTCTGCCCAGTAGTTTTTTTTTTATTGCTCTAATAACTTTTTGTGAATGCTTCTATTTATGCATTAAGTTTCCTCTACATTTATTTATATTTTATTTCTCTATATTTTATTCTATACTTCATAAACTATGTGGAACATTAGCTTATAAGTTTCAGCAACAATAATCTGCCTCAAATCCTCAAATCTTAATTTTAGCCTAGGCAAATATTTTCCAGACAATAAAAATGTTTGAAATGAAGAATCATTTCATATAACGCTTTTATGTTTAAAGAATCAATATTGGAGAAATAAAAAAAAAATCTGTAAAAAATGTCTGACTTTCTTTATACAATTCACTGCTCTTTTATAATTATATTTTTAGTAAAAACATTGGTCCAACAATTGGCTGCGAATCTAAGCGACTTTGATAGAGGGCAGATTGTAATGGCTCGAGAAGAACAAGTATTTCCGACACTGCACGACTCGTGGGTTGTTCGCGATCTACAGTTGTTAGTACTTATGTAAAGTGGATGAATGACGGTGAAATCAGTAGTAGACAACATAGTGTTGGATGTCCACACGCTATCAAAGAAAAAGGTCGTCGGAGACTGTCTCGCATCGTGAAGCAAAACCGGAGCCAAACAGTGGCTCAACTGACAGCCCAATACAATGTAGAGCCAGGGCCAAGAATAAAAGTATCGGAGCACACTGTTCAGCGGACACTGTTGGATATATGGCTGCAGCAAACGTCCCACTCGTGTGCCTTTTGCTGACCAAGCGTCATTCAGTGTGAGGAGAGTTGCCTGGTCAGATGAATCAAGGTTTCTCATTCATCACGCCGATGGCCGTGTCAGGATACTCAGTCTTCCAGACGAACAGTTGCTGCCTAATGTATATTAGGTCATACACATACAGGTGGTGGCGGTATTATGCTTTGGGGACGTTCTCTTGGGGCGTCTCTGGGGACCCGTGGTTGTGGTAGAGCAGACCATGAATGCTACAGTGTATCTGAACATCATTGCGAGGACCAGTTGCACCCTTACATGGCCTCTGTTTTTTCAGCTGAAAATGGAATGTTCCAACATGACACGTCCCTTGGCACAAGGCTAAAATTGTGTTGGACTGGTTCCAGGAAGATGATGCTGAATTCCAGTTAATGTCTTTTTTGGCCGCCTAACTCACCGGATCTCAATCGGATAGAACACATTTGGGATTTCCTGGGACGGCAGCTCAGAGTTCAAAGACCACCAATTCGCAATATCTCGGATTTTGCGTGATCGTTGTTAAACATCTGGTATTATCTGTCTCCGGCCATCTACCAAGGACTTGTGGCATCCATGCCAAGACGGTTGAAGCTGTGTTGCGCCAAAAGGTGGGCCAACTCGTTATTGACAGGTGGTCATAAAGTTTTGGCTCTTGAGTGTATATATATATATATATATATTCCCATCTTACAAGGTTGATGAATAATCAATAAAAAAATAACAGAAGATTTAATAAAAAAAAAGTTAAAAAGTCAGTGAAAGATTATTTTGTCTGTTATAATTCAACTATTTATAACGTTCTTTTTTAACATTTTTCATTTTCAGACTACCAATTCCACATAATTAGATAATAATCTGCAATTTTTAATTTATATTTTTTATCTACATTGTTCCTCTATTCCAGTGAAATATTTTATTTAGTACACAAGACATATCCATTTTAATATATGTATTCTCATCGTGTAAGGTTGAGGAATAATGAATAAAAAAATAATCAAAAAGTAAAAATAAAAATATTCCTGAAAAAAATAAAAAAAAAATAATATATTAAAAAACATGAATATATGAAACCTTTTTCAAAATCAGACTTATCCCTTTTTTAATTGTTTCTTATTTTTTAAAAATAAAAACTGAATTAATTTCATACCAAAAAGGCCTCTACCTCGAAATGTTTTTTTTAAGGATTAAATTTTGTTATTAATTTTGAGGCAAAATGTGATTAATCTTCCTTAATTAAAATAAATATAATATAAATAAAGAAGTGCATAGACAGCAATAATAATTAAATGGAAAGTAGTGGAAAGAATAGAAATAAATCTAATCAACAGGTAAGCAAGAAAAATATTGATAATCTTCATTATAATAGAAACTCATAAGCTCTCGCTTTTACTTACTTTTTAAAATCTTATTCTAGAGTTAAACGCATTTTATGGAAAAAAATACCACTCAATCAGGTTATGAGTGCACAATAAAAAATTATAATTGGATATTCGTTGCAAAAAGTTTTTTATGCATTAGTTGGTTGGTAGTAAAAGAAAACTGAAGTAATTGCAAAACCAGGGAATTAGAAAAATTTATATATGGGATACAATTAATAAAATTTTTGATCATCTTCAGAAATTTATTAATTTTTTTTTATTTTTTTATTCATTAAAGAATTAAAAATATACATTTTGCATTTTTAATTTTAAATTAAATTCAGGATATTGTTAAGTTTTTTCAGTATAATGAATAAAAATACTTTAGAGTTCTGAATTAACTTTATTTTATTTACAGGTATTTATTATTTAAGTATTTAATGTTAGTACTTTTTTTAGTACATATATAGGTATTTATTATTTAAATATTAAGCAGTTAATATGTGAATATTTTTTTTATTTCATATATAGGGTATTTATTATTTAAATATTAAATATTCAATAAGAGTATTTTTTATATCATATATTGGTATTAATTAATGTTTAAATAATAAGTATTTAGCATAAATATTTTTTATCTTAAATTTAGTTTCAATCGTATGTATAGTAAGCCTAAGTACATAATCTTAAAAGGAAACCCACCTTCAATATCGAATAAAAGTGAAATTTTATTCAGCATTAATTTGAGTAACAATTTAAATAGTATAGGTTAAAACAAATTCAAGAACAACACAATATGTTTTAATAGAAAGAAAATAATACTACATTGTAATAAAATATTTAAACTGTTGAAGAATGTTAAATGAATATATTACGCATTGTTGAATGTTTTCAAATTGTCACTGATCAGTTCCTTAGTTTTCTTAATTACTTTCATAGCTTGATTTGTATTATCCTAAGCCTTATTATTCTTTCGTAAAGGTTCTTAAGTTTAATGTATAGTGCAGTGGTTAACAAACTTTCTGAAATCGGGGAATATTTAAAATTCTACAAATAACTGCAACCTCTATTTTTAATCCTACTGGTCTAATCTTAACTTTTTAATCTAAATAATCCTACTATATACAAATGTCTGAGGAATATATTATAATAGTACAATCAAGTATTACGGAAAATATAATGTGATAAAAAAGACACAGCTTACATTTATTTATTCTACATTGAGAAACATGAGCTTGAAGTGTCCTATCAATTTCTATTTCAATGTTTAAGCATATATTTGAAAGGCAAAATATATTTTTCTTGTTAATGCATTAAAAAGATTTCCCTCTCTTTTTACCCTTAATTCTGGCAAGAGTAGAAATTCTACTTCCCCATAAATATGTAGTTGAAAATTGTAGTGATATTTTCAAACTTCGTTTAAATATTGCCAAGCATTTTTTAAAGAAGGTTACAAAAGTCAGCTATTTTTATTTGATCCTCACTCTACGATCTGTGGACATAACTGTTAGTTCTTCTTTCGTCAGTTATCATTAATTGATGAACTCCATATTTAAACCCCTATTGAGTCTCATAGGAAATTTGGAAATTTTTTAACAATGAAACCTCACATATACACTAACGCCTTCTAGTAGCCAACCACGGAAATTACCTCTTCTAGTTTCTCGGAAAACAATCTTGGTGGATTATCGCTGTTTATCACTTTTTACGTGATTAAAAGAAGAAGAAAAGCTATCAGAAAACTAATTGTTTTGTTTCCGTTCACGAAGGAAACATTGGCAATAAAAGAGGTAACATATTTATTTATATATGTGGATACATATTTCTTTTGGTATGCCACAGAGTTTGCAGGAATCTTCCAATGCTCACTCTTTGAGAATAACTGGTATAGACTGTTCAGAAAGCACACTTAAAAACTTAACGTAATTCTTTTTTTTTTCAAAAAGTTATGATACTACTACAATGACATTTTTATCGTAATATTTTATACGGTATTATATTTCAGTAGTCGACGTAACCAGTGGTAACAAATGCATAACATTGGTATTTATTTCAACTATGCAAATCGTTTCAATATCACTTTGAACTTCTTCCACTAGATATGAGTTGTACGCCCAATAAGAGTTTGATACCATGCAATATTCAATTCCAAATAAGGAAATAATAAGTTTGTACAAAACAAGACATACCGAAATTTAGATTAATAAGCCTTTATTTTCATTAATTTTATATAATGCCCTATTAAATAATATTACTGAATTTAATTTAGTTATCATTACACCAATGTAAGATAAAATATGCCGAGGAGAACATATTGCAAATGCTATAATTGAATTTATGGAAGAACATCATATCCCTTCATTAAAAATTACTTTATCTTCAGCAGACGAGGCAAAAATGCATGACCGAAATGAGAATAGGTTTTCTGTTTTGAAAGAAGAAATAATCATACGCTTTTATCATTGCATAAGCCATCAAAAGGGCCTGAATGGCAGAGGGCTAGCGTTCTGGCACTCTCGGTACCCGACAGTTTTCCGGTTTCCCGCGGTGTCATGGATGTTTTTAGTGGTTCCGGAAACCACTTTAAACCGTAGGTCTCGGTCCTAACAGGATCGTAGAGCTGCGGAGGTATTGTCACGCCACGCGTAACATATCTTCAAGCTACACGCACCTCCTGGGTAGTGCTAATTGAGTAACGTTGTTGTAGCTCTTGCCTTAATGCATCGGAGACAATTGTCTAAGTGTTTGCCAGTTGCATTAGAAGGAAAAAAATAATCCATCAAGAAACACTTCGTGGGCAGATATTTCAAGAAGAAATATTCAATATTATATAATTGAGAACCAAAATTAAGGATAAAATAGTTGCTAACTCTCAGTTATCGCCAATTTAGATTGAAATGGAAAGGTGAATATGCATATCATTGCCGCATAATAAGGTAAGTTGTTCCTCTCTCAAGAAAAAAATATTTTCAAAACATTTCGCTATCATTTCGTTGCATTTAAATTTTAATAAGAGATTATATAAAATTAACGAAATTCTATTTATTAATCTAATTTATTATCTTGTTTGTATATATATTAATACTAATAGTAATATTAGTATTGAAATTATTATAAAATTAAATTTTAGTATTATAAATTAAATTTTAGCTTTAGAAATTATCACAAATTAAATTTTAGTATTAGAAATTATTATAAATTAAATTTTTTATTAGAAATTAAATTTTAGAATTAAATTTTTTTTTCGATCTTAAATGAAGACATTTCATTCTAAAACAAATTATCCTTTTTGGCTCAAAGGTTTTGAAAGAGAAACAAAATTAATTTTCCAACTCTGCTGAAGCAGCGTCAATAAAATTCAGTAATTGACGTTTACTGCTTTAGAGAGACAGTTTTAAATATAAGAGAAGTTTTTCCAAGTTTTCTGAAATTCAGATATCATAATGATATCAGCCTAAGTGTTAAAAAATACCCGAGGACTAACGTAATAAAATTTAATTTTTCTCCCTTTACCATTGCTATTGGCGATTTTAAAATGCAATTGGAGTTCAAATATTTAATGGATTCATATTTGAATACCTTACCGCTGATATGGAAAAAATTGGAGACATTATTTATTGTTCATTGTTCAAAGAAAAAAATGGCCTGGTGCTTTGAAAGGCCTGGAGAAGAAGACTTGATACTTTTGTCACCTGCAATAGTATTCCTGACTCATAGGATTAGTTGAAAAAAATAACATTTGCTGTTGATTCACCCTTTGGCTCTACATATTCATGTGAACAATCTTTTAAGCACGTTCTATATCAAAAATAAATTAAGTAAATTCTCTTACTACTGAAAATCTAGAATCCAGCGTTAAAATTAAACACAAAGAACTACAAGCGTTACATATTTAAATTTTCCAAGCTGAAATGCAAGGTTATTTTGTTATTAAATGCAGGTTTCGCTAAATTTTTGTGACTTAATAAACATATTTTATCAATAAATTAGCTTATTATTATTATTATTACTCCCACAATTTCATTTAATGTTAATAGCTAGTTTATACTGACTCTAAAAGACCCTAAAAACATGGAAAAAATGTATTCATGAAAAAGTATTTGACTCTCAAAGAAATCCTAATTGTTATGCACTGCTGATCTTTGGTTCTTTTGACAAATGAGTTTACCGTCATTGCTGGTAAACTATGATAAAGCACTAGCGAGAATTGATCCCCATCTGCTGAGTATATGGCGTGTGTAGGATCCTATTCCCAACAGGATATCATTCTAAATGTGAATGTCTAGCTGACCTTTTACCAAGTTGTCTTAGATTTTATTTTCAGACTATTAGGATCTGTTTCCTTCGAGAAGAAATGCTAGATCATGACATCTCTCTCTCTTTGATATAGTATATTTATATATACACTGAAGTGACAAAAGTCATGGGATACCTCTTAATATCGTGTCGGCCCTCCTTTCGCCCGGCGAAGTGCAGCAACTCGACGTGGCATGGACTCAACAAGTCGTTGGAAGTCTTCTGCAGGAATATTGAGCCATGCTGTCTCGATAGACGTCCATAATTGTGAAAGCGTTGATGGTGCAGGATTTTGGGCACGAACAGACCTCTCGATGATGTCCCATAAATGCTCGATGGGATTCATGTCGGGCGATCTAGGTGGCCAGATCATTCGTTGGAATTGTCCAGAATGTTCTTCAAACCAATCGCGAACAGTTGTGGCCCGGTGACATGGCGCATTGTCATCCATAAAAATCCCATCGTTGTTTGGGTACATGAAGTCCATGAATGGCTGCAAGTGATCTCCAAGTAGCTGAACATAAGCATTTCCAGTCAATGTTCGGTCCAGTCGCACCAGAGGACCAAGTCCATGCCATGAAAACAGCCCACACCATTACGGAGCCACCACCAGCTTGAACAGTGCCTTGCTGACAGTTTGGGTCCATGGCTTCGTGGGTCTGCGCCACACTCGAACCCTACCATCAGCTCTTACCAACTGAAATCGTGACTCATCGGACCAGGCCACGGTTTTCCATTCATCTAGGGACCAACCGATATGCTCACGTGCCCACGAGAGTCGCTGCAAGCGATGTCGTTCTGTCAGTAAAGGCACTCGAGTCGGTCTTCTGCTGGAATAGCCCAAGAAAGCCAAATTTCTCCGCACAGTTCTAACAGACAAGTCCCTTGTACGTCCCACATTGATTTCTGCGGTTATTTGACGCAGTGTTGCTTGTCTGTTAGAATTTACGACTCTTGCAGACGTCGCCGGTCTCGGTCGTTAAGTGCAGGCGGTCGACCACTGCGCTGTCCATGGTGGGATGTTATGCCTGAAATTTCATACTCTCGGCACACTCTTGACACAGTGGATCTGGGAATGTTGAATTCCCTAACGATTTCCCGAAATGGCATGACCCATGCGTCTAGCTCCAACTAACATTCCGCGTTCAAAGTCTGTTAATTCCCGTCGTGCGGTCATCATCACGTCAAAACCTCTTTCACATGAATAACTTGAACAGAAATGAAAGCTCTGCGAAAGCACTGCGCATTTATACCTGTTCTACGCGATGCTACTGCCATCTGAAAATTTGCATATTGCTATCCCATGACTTTTTGTCACTTCTCAGTATATATATAAGAGCAGAGGTAGTTTGAGCGAAAGGGAGTCCGCAATCATTCAATTTCCGAAATTTTATCGTAACATTGGTAAGAATGTTTCGAAATTTGCTTCTGAGTTGATATAGCTTAGTAGCAAATCATTACATGTAGTTGCTTCCAGATCAATGAAGAAAATTTCGAAAATAAATAATTTTTTCAAGCCAAACAATTACCCAATTTCTGACGCTAATTTTTTGGCAACTTTCAAGCCAATTTTTCGTGCTTTGATGTTATTTTTCGAATCTTCCTATTAGTCACACACTCTCCCATATATCTATTCGAATCTTTCAACGTTATTATATTTATTCATCCACTCTTAAGTTCGTAATGTTTTTAACTTGTAGTGGTGGATGGCACTCGATGTTAATACAGTTTTTTCGCTATTAATTCATTCACACATTAAATTTAATTAATATTTCAGTTTTTTTTAGATTTAAGTAGCATGTATCTACCAAAAGATGGCACAGAGGAACTTAAACAATGAATGTAAATTATTTATAATTACTTTCTGTAATATAAATAAAAAAAAAAATAGGAATTAACTTTAGTAAATGTTTTTTGAGGTTACTTTGTGGCATTCTTAAGTTAAAATTATTCATAGACCGACTCGACGTAAAATAAATAAATTAATTAAATATACAAAAACCAATTTCAAACCCTAAAATAAGAAGCGAGAAGAAAAGAAAAACATAAGAAAAAGATTGAAGCCAGGGCTTTTATGCATTGTAACACTGCCCTGGTTTAATCCTTAGACACATGTAGAGCTCCCCCGAAAAGATTGTCAAATATATCGGCAATTGACTTAGGGTTACTATACCCAATTCAAGGGAATTCTCCGTTCTTCCTTTTGTTAGGATCGTGTTCAATTTGATAACTCATAGGTGAGTTTAGGAGGGGGAAACACACATGGAGTGATGAAAGAATGTATTAACAGGGTTAAAGCTCTGAATTGCAAGGAAAAGTATTTTAAAAGCTTAATCTCTGTTAGTTATTGATAAATTTGTAATGACGCCTAAGAAAGAAGTGCTCAATTATACCAGAACTACCTAAAAGAAAAGGCTGCACGTGAACAT
>BPLR01003447.1:0-66789 GCA_021605095.1 Caerostris extrusa
GTTACGTATTGCTCCTCAGTGGGAAGTTGTAATACTTCTTTGATGCTCAGATTCGTGATTTGTTAGCAACAGTAACTGCGGCAACGGTTATGGTTGCTGTGGAAACAGCATTGTTATTCTTAGTAAGACTGAAAGGGAAAATGGGGATTTTTATAGGGGATATAGGTTTTGGGGATGTCCTCCCCAGATAAGAATGTAGGGAAGCAGTTTATTTCATATTAAGATACGTGATTTCGTATTTAAGGTTAATTTACTTATTTAAGTAATGGAAAGCTATGAAAATTCCGATATTTTGAGTAAGTTTATTAAATTTCTGATGTCAAATATTATTCGTGTGATTATAGAAATTTATTTTTACGCGTGTTTTAAAGTATAGATATATATGATGAAACGAAAGAAATTTAATTATATAAGTATTTTCAAATATTACAATAATTATATTACATTAAAATAAGATATGATTTTCAAATAAATATTGATTGAGTACATGCATTTAATTAAAAAACTATTAATTAAAATTAGTATATAAATCTAATAAATTTTAAATTTTCAAATTCTTCTTCATTGCGCAACAACCCCATGGCGGGCAAGGACGCCTGACTACTGGCAGATTTCAAGAAAGTGAGATTTTTTTGGGGGTAGTTGTTAGCCCTACGCACAACGTTCTACGACAGATATATTAAGCCAGGACCTAGGGGTTTAAAGTGGATTTCGAACCACTACAATTATCCATGGCACCACCGGGACTCGAATTCGAAACCTGTGGCGCCAGAGCGTTAGTCACTCGGCCATCAGGTCCCTAAATTTTAAAATTAGGCAAAAAAAAAAAAAAAAAAAAAATTAAGTGCACACTTAAATCAAATACTCAACATTAAAAAATATATGTTTTTTTGTGAGTTTTATTATTGTAATATTTTTAAATTAATTGTTTTTTAGAAACAAAATAATTAATAATTTTATTCAATCATTTTAATTTTGCTTTTATGGTTGAAATATAAAATTTAAAAGAGAAATACTAAAAGTATAAATAAATAAATAAAAGTAACTACTAAAAGTAAAAAATATAAATAAAAATAAAAACAATAATAAAATTAATGATTTAAATAAAAGCAAAATAATAAATAAAAATAAAAATACGTACTAGAAGTATAAAGTTACATCTATTTAAAATTCGAAGCTGAATTATTTATATTTATCACTCTCAAATTTAACTTAAGCTGTAATTAAATATTATTTTTCCTTAAACAAAACCTCATATTTTGCATAAATATTTATCCAAATAAGTTATTATTTCGAATCTTAATATTGTTTCTCTTCTTAAAGTTCTTTACTTTTTTTTTTTTTTTTTTCCCGTTTTTCATTTTTTTTTCCTCTAGATCTTAGAAGATACACTCAACGGATATTCAAATTAGTTTAAATAATTATTTTATGCATTTTTTAATTTTACTTTATCGTATAAACAACGATAAAGTAATTTAAAAATAATGAAAGATTTAATACCATGAAAGGAATGTTTAAATAAAATATCTAATATAAAATTAATTAAATATAGGCAGAATTTGCAAACATTTAAAAATGTTTTTTTTTATTTTCTTATATATTTAATGAGGTTGATTATTTTTATAAATGCAGATTTGTAAGAATTACGAAATAAAACAAAATAAAATAAAACATCAAATTTTAATATTGTCGGCCATTTTGCGCAATTAGTTTCTAAGAATTGCTGTAATTTATATTTTTAATTAATATAGATTAAATTTTGCGACGTTTTTTATGTTGTCAAATGTCTCTGCCTATATTAGATCTATAACGACTTCAAGAAGAGGGCCTCTTTCAGGTTCATGGGGATACTTTAATTTTATACTTGTATATATATATATATATATAAAGTAATGAACTCTGATTATTATACAAAGAAATAAAGTTCACTCCAAGGTCGGAGATATTTTCAGAATTCTCTATTCTAATTGAATCTAATTGTCTGGTCTCGGCAGAACTTAACTATCACACGCCGTGATACGCTAAACTATACGGGCTCACTTTAAAATCAGGCGAAATTTTCGGCCTATTGAGTCACTTTTAGAGAAAAAACTACACTTCCGGTGGACTCATCGTAGAATTTTCTCTTCCCTCTTCACCAAAAAACCTCTTGTAAAACAATCCGTCAAGAGGAGAGTGGGTCGGTCAGCTACCATTATTTTTCATTGGAGTAGACATTTCTCCAGCTCGTGGTCTATCACCAACCCGGTGGGACAACTCATTGTATAGTTCATATTAAATTTGTAGTTGTTTTGGCCTGTGAAGGTCGCACAGACATTCGCTAATTTCCTGAGTCCCATTATACACGATACCAAATTTCTGCTATCAGATTTGAGTGGACAAGTTGTTCTCATTAGTACAAAACACTAATTGCATGTAATATAACTACCCACAATACTGCTTGCCTGCTGTCAAAGTTAAGTGATGGGTTATTATTATATGCTTTTGAATAACATAATTCCTCTCTCTTGGGCATGAAATACCAAAACTCTTCTCATGAGAATAAAATTCTACAATGTATATTTTCTTACTATTAATTATAATAAGTGAAAATGTAAAACATTAATTTTAGTTCATTTAAAAAAGATAATCGAATAAATACAGAATTGGATCTACTTCATTAAATAGGCTTGTGATTTTTAAACCCAAACGAAAACATTTATTTTTCTTTGCTCTATAGTATATCTTTGTTGCAAATCGTAAATTTCATTCTAAACCAAAGCCTTTCTTTAGTTTCAAAATTAGAGCTTCTGAAAAGAAAATGCCTCTAAATCTCCGGGAAGACTCTCTCTCTCTTAAATCAAAATTCAAGAAAAGAATCCTTTTGCAATTGTCTTTGCGAAAACAATTTAAGGACGCAACACAATCTACCATTCTCAAACAAAACTGTGGAAGTCTATCATTATCACACGAATAAGTCATGTCATTCGCTTTAATTAAATAATAAAGAACCTTTTAAAATGCCTCGGCGGATCTGTTTTCTCGGGGAAAATCGTCTGGCGCAGGAAGCCCCGAGTTGAGTCGTAGGCTTGCTGCGTGTTTTAATTAAACAATATGTCGGTGCGCGCTGCAACAAATGGGTCCCCAGTGGAGTCCCGTTTCGGGAGAAATGCAATTAGACCTGTGCCTGCTCTAAATTATTCATTTGCGTTTGTTACTGCGGCCCTTATTTGACTGTGTTCTAATAGTGCAATCAATAGGGATACGGCCAACCCCTCTAACACTGTTTGTAGGCGAAATAAAAACAATTGTAGAGGGTCAGTCACAAATGAAAGTGAAAAGTGTTTTTGTTGCAGAGATGTTTTAGATTGGTATAAAAAAATATTTTTTTAAATTTTATTTGCACATTGGCCCATAAACCTTCTTAGTGTGTTGTGTTGAATACTTTTAAAATGGAAGTATACCTTGGATGGGGTAACTTTGCTCCTTTGTACTATTGTACTACATATATATAGAAAAGTATTTATTATAGAAAAATATTTTTAATTTTTTTTTTTCTTGAAGGGTCCCAAGTAATGCTTTTGCATGTTGGCCCATAAACTTTCTGAATGTGTTGGGCTGAATACTTTAAAATGGAAGCATACTATACCTTGATGAGGGTATATTGTACTATATATATATATAGAAAAACATTTATCATAGAAAAAAATATTTTTAAATTTTAATTTTCTTCTTAATGGCTTCTAGTTAATGCTTTTGGGTGTTGGGCCATAAACTTTCTGAGTTTGTTGTGTTTAATACTTTTAAAATGGAAGCATATCTTGCATGGATTAACTTTGCTTCCTTGTACTAGTGTATTGTATATATATAGAAAAGTATTTATTACAGAAAAGTATTTTTTATTTTATTTTTTTCTTAATGACTTTCAATTAATGCTTTTGCATGTTGGCCCATAAACCTTCTGAGTTTCTAGTGTTGAATATTTTAAAATGGAAGTATACCTTGAATGGGGAACTTTGCTCCTTTGTTACTATTGTTCTACATATATATAAAAAGTATTCTTTATAAAAAATATTTTTAAATTTTAATTTTTTTGTTCTTAATGGCTTCCAATTAATGCTTTTGCATGTTGGCCCATAAACCTTCTGAGGTGTTGTACTAGTGAAGTGAAATTTAAAGTACTTAAGTTAGAGATGTACAGACAGCGACCCACCGACACTTTCGTGAGGAAAATCAAATGTTAGGAATGATGCACAGACAATGGCACTCCGACAGTATCAAATGTTAAATAACGTACAAAAATATAATTGATATTATATTTTTTTTTTTTTTTGAAAAAGATTTTTAGATTCTGATAAAATACCTAACTTAAGTTAGAACAAAATCCAACTTTAGTTTAGTAAAACGCAAATTTTAAAAAATTAGTAAAATATTTTATTCGATTTTTCTAATTTATTGCAATCAGATTCATTGTAGGATCTCTATCTACGTAATTCTTTTTATTTTTGCTATATTTATTGCAAACGAGCATTGATATATTACGACATTCTATACGATTCCGCAAACAAAATTAAATGCAAGTTTTTTGCTCAATTCATTCAGACATTTCATAAATCGGGCCTCAATGGCCGAGTGTCTAGCGCTCGGTGCCACAGGTTTCGGGTTCGAGTCCCGGCGGTGCCATGGATATCTGTAGCGGTTCGAATCCACTTTAAGCCGTAGGTCCCGGTCTCCTATGACTGTAAGAGCATCATGGAGCAGAAATCAGACTTCTACCTACAGGTGCTCCATCAGAACAAAAAGCTGCCCCTCCTTCCATGAGGGACACAACAACAACAACATTTCATAAATCGCCGGAATCTCACAAAGCCACGCGTAACTCAAACTCTAATGAATGTTTTGTCCTCAGATTTCACACAGATGTCAAGGACAGTGCCAGCAACCTAAAAAAAAAAAAATCGAAGTTTCCATAAGCCCCGGGAATTTTAAATTGAAAATTGGTCTCAGTTTTTGGACACAGTAGTACTCCCTACAATAAGTGAAACAGGCAAATGACTGACATATAAACTATTTAAAAATCAAACGTTGAATAAACTACTGGAACTTTTCCTCGGACACCTCAAGGCATCAAAAAAATCATCTCCTCATTTTTCATCTTCAAATTTGACCGGCTTCCATTCGATACTTTATAACATTTCCTGGTATAGTTAGTGAGTTTGTATACTCATACCAAACTTTTATTTGACTGCAATAAGAATTAAAAATCCCTGATGCAGTCAGTGAGTTTGTATACTCATAAAACAAGCAATTTTAAAAAAAAAAAAAATTTAAAGTCAATTCCTACTTTTTTTCACTCTGTTGCAGAAAAGTCTTTTATAAATGATTTTCATTCATTTTTAAAGTTTATCTGGCGTCATCTATTGGTAGATATATGCAACTTAAATCTAAAAAAACTAAAATTAATTAATTAAATTTAATTAATGAATTAATATTTGAAAAACTGTATTAATAACATCAAGTGTCATCCCCTACAAGTTCAAAACAAATGTATTTGGACTTGAGTGGATGAATAAAAAGTATTTTATTTACGACTGAAAATTTGAACAAGATATATATATATAGGGGAGAGTGTGAGCTAATAGAAGGAATTGAATAAGTGAAACAGGCAAATGATTGACGTTAGAAATCATTTAAAAATCACACGCTGAAAAGACTACTGGAACTTTTCCTCGGACACCTCAAGGCATCAAAAATCATCTCCTCATTTTTCATCTTCAAATCTGACCGGCTTCCATTCGATACTTTATAAGGAAACCAGTTTTTCACGAGCTGCGAAACAATCCACTCCCTCCAACTTTTCAAGTAGAGAGGAAAGAAAAAAAAAAAAGAGAAAAGAAGTAAGAAAAAACCGTGCAAGGCAATAGTTGTCGACATCTAAGTACAGACGCTTTTTCAAACAATGAAGGAGCTACCTAGTATGTCAGTGGAAATTTTTCACTCTTTTTCACGCTTTCTATTACTACAACAATAATTTTTTTTTTCTTTTCTCTATTCCACCCTCTGCAGTTTTTCTTTCGCGATTTTGTTTCCGGCCAACACCAGTTTGTTTTGTTTTTCCAGTTTTCGGGTTTCTTCTGACTGAAACACCCCCACCCCCTTCCACTTCTTTTGTCATAAACGCTTACCTTTTACAAGTTTCAAAGATCCCCCACCCTCCCCCTACATTCTACACCCAGTTTCGTATGAAGTGAACAGTTTTTGTTTTTGTTCCAAAGTGTTGCCACACCATCTTTTGTATTTTCGCTTTCCTATACTTCCTTCCGTTTTCCCTCGCTCTCTCCAATCCTAAAAAAAATTCTTTTTTTTTTTTTTTTTTTTATTATTATTATTTTCATTCTTCTCCCTATTATTTTTTTTCTCTCTCTCTTCACTTCTGTTCGTTTTCTCTTTTTATATCGTCTGCACGACAAGCCTCACTCGTTCCTTTATTTTTATTTTTATGTGTTACACTTTTATACTCAGACGATTTTTGGGTCATTGTTTCAGCGAATACTTGCGAAGTCGTTTGAAGTTACTCGAAGAAAAATGGTGTTCCATTTTCTCTATTTTATTTTTATTTTCCATTCTTTTTTTTTTTTTTTTTTTTTTTCCGAACCCTGCAGAAAAAAAAATTTATATATCGTGAAGTGAAGACAGTAAGGATGTTCGCTTGACTGAGAACAGAGTTTTATATTTCGTTCGTATAAATTCGGATTGAGCATCTTTCCTTTCGAACAGGATCGAACGTTTTTTTTTTATTATTATTATCTTGGAAACTTTAGAAGGCGCAGTCTTATGAATCAAGGTTAGCTTCTTAAAAAAAGTTGAAAGACGATCAATGCGTCATTCCTCGTTACTTTGTATGAAACCGAGTCGCATCGCATGATACATTCTGTTACCATTTTTTCCTTTATCATCACATTCACATTATACATCATTATTTCAATTCCTTCTATTAGCTCACACTCTCCCTATATATATCTTGTTCAAATTTTCAATCGTTAATTAAATACTTTTTATTCATCCACTCAAGTTCAAATACATTTTTTTGAACATACATACAATTCCTTCTATTGGCTCACACTCTCTCTATATATATCTTGTTCAAATTTTCAATCGTTCATAAAATACATTTTATTCATCCACTCAAGTTCAAATACATTTTTTTGACATACATACAATTCCTTCTATTAGCTCACACTCTCCATATATATATCTTGTTCAAATTTTCAATCGTTCATAAAATATTTTTTATTCATCCACTCAAGTTCAAATACATTTTTTGACATACATACAATTCCTTCTATTAGCTCACACTCTCCTATATATATCTTGTTCAAATTTTCAATCGTTAATTAAATACTTTTTTATTCATCCACTCAAGTTCAAATACATTTTTTTTGAACATACATACAATTCCTTCTATTAGCTCACACTCTCCCTATATATATCTTGTTCAAATATTCAATCGTTAATTAAATACTTTTTATTCATCCACTCAAGTTCAAATACATTTTTTGAACATACATACAATTCCTTCTATTAGCTCACACTCTCCCTATATATATCTTGTTCATAAAAACTTTTTTTCATCGTTCAAATACATTTTTGAACATAAAATACTCCCTTTTATCTTGTTCAAATATTCCACGTTAAGTTCAAATACATTTTTTTTTTGAACTTGTAGGGGATGACACTTGATGTTAATACAGTTTTTCAGATATTAATTCAGTAATTAAATTTAATTAAATAATTTTAAATTTAAGTTGCATGTATAGTGCACCAATAGATGGCGCCAGATAAAATTTAAAAAATGAATGAAAATTATCTATAAAGGACTTTCTGCAATGTGGCGAAAAAAGTAGTAATTGACTTAAAATTTTTTTTTTTTATGTTACTTGTTGATGTTAAAAATGTATGCTGTCAGTTTGTTATAATACGAGTTATCGAAAATTATAGTGAAAAATTATTATTACATATTACATAATACTACTTTGTATTTGTATTTACGTGATACGTTACGTAAAAAATTTCATTTATAGCTCATTGTAATTTCCGCTAACTCATATTCTAATAAATTAACATCATGTACTTATAACATCCATAATTACAAATTACGTAATAGCAATTTACGTAAGTAATTTACGTAGTATTAGTACAAATTGCGTAATAGTGATTTGTAATTATGGATGTTAAAGTACATGCTGTTAATTTGTTAGAATATGAGTTAGCAAAAATTATAGTGACAAATTATTGTTGCATATTACATAATAGTAATTTGTATTTTTTATTATATTTTATTTTACAAATTACTATTATGTAATTTGTAATAATAAAAATAATAATAATAATTTGTAATTAAAATTTTTGCTAGCTCATATTACAACATCATGTACTTTTTAACATCATGTACTTTTCAAATTACTATTACATAATTTGTACTATTATTACGTAAATTACTATTATGTAATTTGTATTATTACTACGTAAATTACTATTACGTAATTTTTAATTATTGATGCTAACAGTACATCCTGTTAATTTGTTATAATATGAGTTAGCGAAAATTATAGTGAGCTAAAAATGATATTTTTTACGTAACGTATTGCGTAAAAGGCAAAATCATTAATTGGTAGCCTTTAAGAATAAAAATCTAAATTTAAAAATATTTTCTATAATAAATACTTTTCTATTCATATGTACAAAAGAGCATACCCCCAACCAAGGTATGCTTTCATGTTAAAGTATTCAACACAAACTCAACTTAAGATTCATATATATATATTTGTTGTACAATAGTACAAAGGAACAAAGCTACCCCAACCAGGGTATGCTTTTCCTTTTAAAGTATTCAATACAAAAAAATTCAGAAGGTTTAGGAGCCAACATGCAAAATCATTAATTGGAAGTCTTAAAGAAAAATATTAAGATTTAAAAATATTTTTCTACAATAAATATGTTTTTATACATATGTAGTACAATAGTACAAGGGAACAAAGTTACCCCTGGCTTCTATTTTAAGTGTCTTTCTCATCCTCACAAATTTCTCAAACCTCTTCCTTCCTACTTGCAAATCGATGTGCCGAAGACTTGCCTTTATGTATATTTGCCATGTTTTCAGTCTTCTCTATTCAGAGCCCCAATGTATTAACCACGATGCCCCATTTCCTCGCACTTAATTATCATATAACTGTTTTGAATTATAATAAACCATTTCGCCTGATTTGTGATCAGCCCATAAATTGTGTAGCTGTCAGGCGAGTTGATCGGAGTTCCTATTTGAACAGAATTACCGTTCCACTGTTGGAGTGCGTTGTAATCATTGTTTTTGAAAAGCGAATATACTTCGAATGTGATTCTGAAGCTGTGTCTTCTGACTCCTTGGTGCAAATGAAGGGCAATTTCTTCTGTAAAACTTTTTCAAAAATCATATCCACTCCCTTGAAAACAGCATATCATCGTGATGAAGTGGAATATAGAGTATCCAATAGATGAAAAAAAGTGCAGTGAATTTCGTGATCAAATTTCTTACACAGATAACATTCAAAATTGAATTCAATTGATCAGCTAAAGAATATTGACATTCTCCTTTTATTATTTAGTTGCTTTTTACTATAAATAACGCCAGCACAACATATGTACTTCATTCATCATCTTTGAATATTCTAGATATATTATCATATATGCAATACTTGTATATCAAAGATACAATATCATATATGCAATACATGTATATCAAAGATACAATGCCATATATGCAATACAAGTATGCCAAAAATACAATATCAAATTTGCAATATATGTATATTAAAGATAAAATATCATTTATGCAATACCTGTATATCAAAGATACAATATCATGTGCATAATACATATGTGCCAAAGACATAATACTGTATGCACATTACATTTACGCTAAAGATACAATAAGCATAGACAGGGCCTGAATGGCCGAGTGGCTAGCGCTCTGGCTCTCGGTACCATAGGTTTTGGGTTCGAGTCCCGGCGGTGCCATGGTTGTTTGTAGTGGTTCAGAATCCACTTTAAAGCGTAGGTCCCGGTCTAATAGGATCGTAAGAGTGTTGCGGGGGCATTGTTACTTCGCGTCCGTAGCTTATCTTCAAGTTACACGCGCCCCCTGGGTAATGCAAAGTGAGTACGTCCGTGCAGCACTTGCCTTAAGGCATCCAAGACGTCCATGTCTGTGTTTTCCAGCTGCATTAGAAAGAAGAAAAAAAAAACAATAAGCATATATAAAATATATCTTAAGCATAAATACTATATACACAATTTATAGATACTATATTCTCAATATATAAATACCATTCACGGAATACTCCATTTTGAGTTGGCTTGACTCATAGAAATATTCAAACAATTTATTTTAGCCCCAACGTTTTATAAGATATTATTAGGCTGAGAAAGCTTTGATATATATATATGCTATCTCGATCTAAAAAAAACCACTACACAGTATTCTGCATTTAAGTGGATTTATTGCACTTATAAATCCAACACATAAATAATTCGATAAGCTATTCTTATGAATAAGTGCAATTGTAGTAAGTAAATATTAATAGCAGAAGTAATGAAAGAATGAGAATATATTAAGATTGCATCAACAATTTAAATTGATTAGATACTTAATCTAGTTAATCTTATCTAGTCATCTAATCTAATTGCTTCTGCTATTAATATTTATTTACTATAATTGCACTTATTCATATCATCCGCTACACCTGTGATTGTAGTATTTATTTTTGATGTGATAGTATAAAAAAAATCATAAAATAATGGATTTGGTAAATGGTATAAGTTTACTGTGATCTTATGTTAATTCCTTTAATTTAAAAAAAAATAAGACATAAACGTATTAACTTTTAGCCTATTATTTTAGTTAATTTATTTTTAACGCCATTTTTTAATTACATAAATCATGTCAAATAACCCTTTTTAATTTATTGTTAAACATTTAATTGGATTAAATTGTCATTGACATTACAAATATAATATTTTGGTGTTTTAAAATTACATAAACCGAAATACAATTAACTCTGAACTGTGATTATGCATTTATTTTGTAATACACTGTAATAAATTGTTATAGATTGGCAATTAAAAACGTTTAGAAAAATAAAAAGTCTGTTAAAAAAATATGGAAGCAAAGCTAATACTACAACATAAGCCGCTTGTGAATTATGTTGTTTCTATGGAATCACTGTCAACTCAAGCATCTATCCAGACTGTCGCTAATTCGCCAAATTTAGATCACCATTTACCACTAAATATACAAATCATGTCAAATAACCCTTTTTATTTATTTCTAAACATTTAATTGAACTAAATTAGTATTGACATTACAAATATATTTTGATACTTTATAATTACATAAATCTAAATGAAATTAACTCAGAACTGTGATTATGTATTTATTTTGTGAGACACTGAAATAAATTGTTTAAAAACGTTTATAAAAAAATGGAACATAAAAAAATCTCTTAAAAAAAAAAACATGGTAGAAAAGCTAATACTACAACATATAAGCCGCTTGTAAATTATGTTATTTCTATGGAATACCTGTCAACTCAAGGATCTATTCTGATTGTCGCCAAATTTAGATCTAAAAAAAAATAATAAATAAATAAAATACTCCCACCTGACAATTACTTATATATCTATATAAAACCATTAAAAGTTTTCGAGTTATTTGTTACAATGCCCTTCCTCCTTTTTTTGAGAAAAAGCTACGAATCCCTTACAACAATAGTGATTTAAAAGAAAATCAGAGGCAGAAAGTAAATACACTGCTGGCTACCAAAGAACAAAAAAAAAAAAAAAAAAGAAAATTAAAAACAAATGCAGCATAGGTGCTCAATAAATCCACCACCCGAATAGAAGTTGTAGCCACTCTGCTGAAGAAACTTTTTTTCCCCTTTTTTTTCTTTTTTTTATCCCTTTTTTCTTTTGTGATTTCTTTTATTTTCCGAGCTACCTTCAGGGTACGTTATAGCAGTAGCTTCAGTCCTGTCGACTTGTATTAGTTCTTTGAGTGAGAATTTCTCTTGCCATTGGCCATTTCCTATAGTCCTATTGTTCTCGATTGATCTCTCTTTTTCCTTCCTTCAGCGGCACATCTATTTTAGGGAATATTGGGTAAAAAAAAAAATCCCCTCTGAAAGAAAGGGACTTTTTCCCTTTGACCTTGATCGCCCAAAAATTTCTCGTTGCCATTTGTTGACTTTTTCGTTAACTCGTAGTGCTTCAACTTGCGATTGATTGACAGGGACCTGGTTTGCTTTGGTGTCCAAGTGGAAGATGCAGTGTTTGTTCTTTCTGAGAGTTAATTATAAAGCGAGAGAAATTTCGTGGCTTCAGACAATTAGTTTCTTGTTTGGCTCAAATATTTTCACTGCGCTGTTCGTTTCCCCTCTCTCAAATTATTTTTCCCTAAATGTGTTTTGAATATATAAGTTGAATTTTCAAACATTTGCTGAGTATATCGATGGGGGAAAAATAAATGCATATTTAATTTAATTTCTTTTCTAAAAACCCAAATATTATTAATCCTATATATCAACTAAATGTGCTTTGAATGTAAAAGTTGAATTTTCAAATATTTGCTGAGTATATTTATGGGGAAAAAATAAATGATTTGGATGCATATGTAATTTTATTTATTTTCTAAACACCCAAATATTGTTTTTAACAAATTTAAATAATGTTTATATATATTCAAATATATCTAAAAAAATTTTCTATTTTTCACTAATTTAAGATTTTTAAATGTTTTTATTAGTAGAAAAATTTGAAGTTTACTGTATTTTATTGTTAAATAAAAAAGGACAATTAAATTTAAATATTATAAAACTAAATATTCAGGGGAAAGAAAATTATGAAAAAATAATAAATATAATTATGTTTTTTGTTATAATTATTATTTAAAGCATTTTATTAACAAAAAATTATTTCGTTCATCTTCTATAAAAACATCATTAATACAAATAATCCATTACAAATATCCATTTAGCTTTAAAAGAATTAAAATATTAAATATAAATATTTAATATTAATTTTAAAATAAAATTATGAAAAAAAATAATAAAAATTTGAATAGTTATGTTATTTATAAAGCATTTTATTAAAAAAAAATATTTTACGTTCACAATTTTTAAAAATATCATTAATATAAATAGTCCATTAGAATGATTTACATAATATTAGTTTTAAAAGAATTAAAATATTAAATATTAATATTAATTAATATAAATATTTAATATTAACTTTAAAAGAAAATTATGAAAAAATAATAAACATTTGATTAGTTATGTTATTTTTAAAGCATTTTATTTAAAAAATCCTTCCGTTTACCATTTTTAAAAACATCATTAATATAAATAGTCCATTACGATGATGTAGGTAATATTGGCTTTAAAAGAATTAAAGTATTAAATGTTAATATTAATTATTATAAATATTTAATATTATTTTTAAAATAAAATTATGAAAAAATAACAAAAATCTGACTAGTTATTTATAAAGCATTTTTTTTAATTCTTTAGTTCACCATTTTTAAAAACATTATTAATATACATAGTTCATTATGATGATATACATAACATTAGCTTTAATTTACATGTAAAAAAATTAAAGAAAATTATTATTATATAAAAACAGATTAGACATTCGATATAATTTTGTAACCTGCATAAAAAGTATCAAATTGTAATTTTACTTAAATATAGCAATTCTTTTTCCTGTCTTTAGAAAATCTAAAATGCTACGTGTATAATTCTTGAAAACAAAAAGAATTATATCTCAACTTTTGCAACAAAAAAATAATAATTTACCTGAGATTAAATTATACCGAAAAATATTGGAAATTTTTTTTTTTTATATTCACCTTTTTCAAAGATGCTCAATAATTTTTTATCTGCAATGCACAAGATATGGCAGGCAAAAGATTTATTGTTATACTTTAAGATAAGCACTAAAAGCTGGAGGAAGAGAAGTGATGGTCGATTTCTTTATCACAGTTTTTAAATCGACCAATATTTTACAACTTTCAGTAATTTATGATAGAGTTTCACGAAAGTTACGTTATAACATATTTTTTGTAGTTATAAGAGAAAAATCTTATCAGGCATGATGAAATTCAAATGATAGAAGTCAGTTATATTTAATGATATTGAAGTTAAAAAAGATTATTCATAAATTTCATGTAAAAGTATTGTTGAAAAACAAAAGTAATGAAATAAACATAGTTTTTTTAATTTTTTTTATTTAAACTAAATAAAAATAATTTAGTTAAAAAGAAGATTTTAATTTAATTGCAAAAATAATGCAAGCTAATAATAAAAATTTTAATTAAATTACAAAAATAATAAAGCAATCTAATAATAAAATTTTTTAACTAAATTGCAAAAATAATACAATCTAATAATTAAAATTTAAATTATACAAATAATATAATTTACAACTTTCCAGTAATTTATGATAAGAGTTTCAGTAAGTTACGTTATAACCCATTTTTTAGTTATAAGTGAAAAATCTTATCAGGTATGATGAAATTCAAATGATAGAAGCCAGTTATATTTAATGATATTGAATATAAAAAGATTATTCATAAATTCATCTAAAAATATTGTTAAAAAACAAAAGTAGTGATTTTTTTTTTCTTCTTTTTTAAATTTAATTTAGTTAAAAGAAAATTTTAAATACATTATAAAAATAATGCAAGCTAATAAAAAAATTTAAATTATACAAATAATATTTTTTTATTTTTAAATATTGTTTTTAAAAATGAAAAATGCTTATAGCTATAACTAGTAATAAACTAAATTAGTTATGAAAAATCTTCGGGAATGATGAAATTCAATTCATAAAAGTCAGTTATATTTAATGATATTGATGATATAAAGATTATTCATGAATTACATATAAAAGCATTATTAATTAAAAAACAAAAGTATTAAATTTAATTTAGTTTTTTTAAACTAAAAATAAAAATAATTTAGCTAAAAGAAAATTTTAATTAAATTATAAAAATAATGCAAGCTAATAAAAAAATTAAAATTATACAAATATTGTAATTTATGATAGAGTTTCGAAAGTAACGTTATAACCAATTTTTTATAGTTATAAGAGAAATTCTTATCGGGAAGGATGAAATTCAAATGATGAAAATCAGTTATATTTAATGATATTGAAGGTATAAAAATTATTCATAAATTACATCTAAAAGCATTGTTAAAAAATAAAAGTAATGAAATAAACATGAGTAATAATTAATGAAATAAGCATAATTATTTCAATTTAATTTTTTAACTAAATAAAAATAATTTAGTTAAAAGAAAATTTAAAATAAATTGTTCAAAAAAATGCAAAGTTTAAGTCAAACTGATAATAAAATTTTAATAATATTCTTATTTATTAAATATTTAAAAAGATGAAAAATGTTTAAAACTGTTTTTTAATTATTTTAATAACAATTATAATTAGATAAATCAGATATTGATTATATTTAGATCTGTCAGTATGTTATTAAAAATTTGCATGGTGTATTTTCAAATTATATCTAATTTTGAAAATTTATATTCAATTAATTTATAATTAATGATTTAATGTATATTATTTAAATATACATTAAAATTAATTTGAAATATTTCATTTAAAAAATAATTTTTTAATTAATTTAAAAAAATAGTTATTATTATAATTAATATAAAAAATTAAAATAATTCATTATAATTAAAATGATTAACTTAAAAAAATTATTCTTTCTAATAAGTGTTAGTTTTTAAAATTTTATTACGAAAATGTAGTTTCATTCAAAATAAAAATATAAACAATATCATCAAAAAATTTTAATTTCATTCTTTTGTTATTATTTTATAGAAATTATAAAATTTTCATGATTTTTTATTACACATAAAATACGAATCCATACACAATACAGCAAAGACCCCATTTATTGATACTAAACATTGCTCCTCATAAGAAACATATTAAAACGTTTTAAGTTTCATACACCCTATCTATTATGCTTATAAAAACGTGACTCATTTGCTTCTGACATAAAAAAAAATCATTTGTCATGCGTTGAAATGCCATTGAATCACCAGACATTTAATGCGGCCATGAGACATCCCAGCGTGTTTATTTTATCATGTTTATAACGTGCATGATTACTATTTAACGTGGGTCTATCGTTTACAAAACAGTTACACAGCAGTTCTGCTTTGAGCAGCTGCAGCTGCATGATTTATGTTCTGGCTTCTTCTAGAATCGCGTGTTTTGTGCGGTGCAAAAACACTCGATTGCCTTTTTAGGGTTGTTTGCTTAAAAACTAAACAATCAAAATAGATTCTTATGTTATACAAATTGCTTTTATGCTAGCGCTGTTTAACTTGTGGTTGTTAGTTTGTAATAAGCCAATGTTGTTGTTTTTTTAATTTTTTTTTCTTATCTCATAAAAAATTAATGAAGAAAGAATATAAGCTGTCTTTTTTGTGTATTGTTTGCATTTTTAAAAAAGACATGCGATTATATTTTAAATGTTAGGACCTACGATATTTTTTAACGTGAAATGTAGCTCTACAATCAATTTAGATAATAATAAATAGTGCAATATATGTATCTTGGCTACCAATAGATACTATGATTGTTAATGCAATTTTTATAAAAACCAAACTTGGAAAATCGATCTAAGTATTTTTAAGTTATTGAATTAAATAATTACTTATATTTTTGGTACTTACGTATTAACGGTACCTTGGCGACAGTTGCGCCAATAAAGAGCACACGCGCCAACCGCAGCTACAGTTTGGCGCCAATCTACACTTAAAATTTTTGTTCCAAATAATAAAATATATATGAAACACTTAATTTAAAATCAAAACGCTTTCAAAATATTTTTATTCCAAATAATAAAGATTGGCGCCACTTAAAAATCGCCAAATCTGTCGCCAAGGTACCGTTAATACGTAAGTACCTATTTTTTAATAAATATTACTTTAAAATTCTCCCTATTTTAGTATCCTCAACATTTTTGATGCTTTCTAGAATCATTATGTTATGGTAGCATTGGTTTATTTGACTTTTGACTCCCTTTATAACATTTAGAGCAATTCAAGTACGTATCGGTTTTGGTCTGTTTTAGCTACTGGTTCAATTCTTTTGTACTGAAAGCCATTCTATTTTGAAACATTCACCTTATCAATTCATGTTTCTTTATCTGTGTATTTTGTCACGTATCTTCACGTTTCTTTCAGTGTTATAAAGACATTTAATTAATATTTCTATTATGTACATTATTGAGTTTCACTAAATACTTGCTTCTATAATTTAAAAGTTGGTTTCGGTCTAATTAACCTAAAAGTGTGCACAAAATGACCGTAGAGCGACAAACCAAGCTAAATCACACCAAATCTATAGTTAAAAATATATTTTGTTAATTTTTTACGCCTTTTTCATGATCATTCATATTTTCTTAAAATTAAATTCTGCTTCAAAAAAGTCTTTCCAAAGTCAAGTGGATCCCTTCAGTCTTTCACCATTGTGAAGACTTTAAAGGTCCAATGAACTCTAAATCTGAAATCATCCATTTTTAAGAAACCACCGTGAACTTTATCGTTATTTGAGTACTACTTCAAATGCTCATACTCAAAAACTTTTCTGTTATGTTTACACTAGCTAAACAGACAATACATCCTATTCCTTGGCGACCGAAGAAGAAGTGAAAGTCCCAAAAAGGTCAACCCACATTCTGGCAGAAGAAGAGGAGGAAGTTCGCCATATCCATCAAACCTCAACCGTAAATGGCACTTGGAAGGATGTTTATTTGGCGGTCAGCTCTTTTTTACTTCATCGCCAAAACATAAACTGTAAAGAAGAAGAAGAAAAAAAAAAAGACGGAAAGAAAGAATGAAGAAACTTTTTAAGTGTTTCCAGCACTTAAGGAATTGAAGCATTAAGGGTAGGGGGAATGACTGCTACGTAAGACGAAATAATGCCATCACTGTTTTCCAGACACTTAAGCGACTGGAGAAAAAAAATTACCTTCCCAACAGTCTTCTGAAAAGAGTAGAGGAAGGATAACGATTATTTTTAATGCTAAATGGGAAACTAGGACGTTGCTGCTAACATAACTTTCTCTCTCCCATCCTTCAGTCTGAGGCATGGCATTTGCATTTAGAGGTTTTCGAGATTTTGAAACCTGGGAGTTTTTTTACTTTTAAGTTTGTTTAGTTTCTGAACTAGGTTGTTCCAAAAATGGTGGTTAATGTACAATATTTTTAAAATTTGTGATGAATTTTTATTTTATTTGTATGTGAGGATTGTTGCTTAGGTGTTAAATTAGGAATGAACTTCGACTTTCTGTGGATATTTTGAATATTTAACAGAGAGGTAAGAAATACTTTTAAAGAATATTAATCTCAAAGCACCTAGTCAAATCAAGTCAAGTCAAGTCAAGTCCAGAGTTGTAATTTCTTTTGTTTTTAGTATTTTGACAGCATTTGATAAATTCAGATAAAACTGTATCAGCTGTCATAAATCTGATAGCACCTAGTCAGTCAAGTCTGAATTAACTTCTTTTATCTATTGTATTTTAACAGCATTTGGATAAATTGAGATAAAGCTCTATCAACTAGCATAAATCTCAAAGCACCTAGTCAAATCAATTCCAGAAATCTAATTTCTTCTATCTTTAGTATTTTGACAGCATTTGGATAAATTGAGATAAGCATCAGCTGGCATAAATCTTAAGCTTTAATTAGACAAATCGAGTCAAGTCAAGTCCAGAACTAATTTCAGAACAGTTAATTTCTTTTGTCTTTAGTAAAAGAAATTATAGTTCTGATTTTTTAGTTTTTTAACAGCATTTGATAAATTGAGATAAAGCTGTATCAGCTAGCATAAATATCAAAACACCAAGTCAAGTCAAAGGTTATTAAGCAAAATAAGAAAGTCTATTGTAGAATAATATATTTCTTTTCATATAGTTTTATTAAATCGATATTTGCATCAAAGGGTATTATTTTTTAAGATTATAATTAAAGGGATATTATTGTCAGGTTGATATAAATTGCCATGGATGAATTTATGTGTTATACTCCTTAAGATTTATTTCTTTGCTATACATTCAATGGGATTCATAACTGTACATTCAATGAGTATATTCAATTACCTTCCCAACAGTCTTCTGAAAAGAGTAGAGGAAGGATAACGATTATTTTTAATACTAAATGGGAAACTAGGACGTTGCTAACATAACTTTCTCCTTCTTCTCATCCTTCAGTCTGGAGGCATGGCATTTGCATTTAGAGGTTTTCGAGATTTTGAAACTGGGAGTTTTTTTTTTTAAGTTTGTTTAGTTTTTGACTAGGTTGTTCTCGAAATGGTGGTTAATGTACAATATTTTAAAAATTTGTAATGAATTTTTATATATTTTCTTTTATATTTATGTACTGATAAGTACTGTTTATTTATAGTGCGTTAAAGTAGGAATGAACTTTGACTTTGTGTGAATATTTAACAGAAAAACAAATAAATACTTTTAAAGGTTATTTATCTCGAAGTTTCTAGTCAAATCATGTCAAGTCCAGAGTTGAAATTTCTTTTGTCTTAACTATTTTAATAGCATTTGGATGAATTGAGATAAAGCTGTATCAGCTTGCATAAAGCACCTAGTCAAGTCAAATTAAGTCAAAGGTTATTAAGCAAAATAAGAAACCCAATTGCAAAATAATAGTTTTTTTCATATAGTATTATTGAATAGACATTTGCATATAACTTTATTAATTTTTAAGATTATGTTAACTCAGTAAAACTGATAAAGAGGAGGAGTAAAACATGCAGGTTTTTCAGTGGGTTGAATTTAGGTTTATTCAAACTATACTTTTTTTCCATTCTCATTTTGATTCGGAGATATAAAAGTGATATTTTGGATAATGACATTCTTCACTAATGAGAATAAAATCAAATATAATTATCGATTGTAAAAGTTTAACATTAATAAATATTCTTCTTCTTCTATGGTGCATTAGAGACATAGTGGGCCAAGGTCTTCTGCATATTGTATTCGAGACAGGAGATGATTGAGAGATTTCGAGACAGGAGATGGTTCCTTTTTACAGGTTGTTAGCTAGGGTTGCTCATTTAGCACTACCCAAGTGCCAAGTGCAGCTTGAAGATATTCTACGGAGGCGAGTAACACTAACCCCGCAACGCTGCACGGTCATATTAGAGCGGGACCTACTGTTTAAAGTGGATTCCGAACCACTACAAACATCCATGGCACACAAGGACTGAACGCCAGAGGGCCAGTCACTCGGCCACCAGATCCCAAAACCTTTATATATGCTGGTTAAATCATATAAAATCAATGACTGCAAATCAATGTCCACTAGCCTATTCGTATTTGAGCCTTCTTACACATTACCTCTAGATCACGAATTGGACTATATGAATTGGAATAATATACAATATTTTATCTTTAGTAGGACTGTAATTTGGCTTGCTTATTATTCTAAACGTTTTATTTTTCATTGTATTTTGCATATCCTGGAATTCTATATTTTTATCATACTGAACTGGATATCCAAAAGTTATATTTTAAATTTATCTAGATGTATTTCGTGTATTATACTGACTACTTGTTACAAATAAGTAAAGAATATAATTAAATATTTTTATAAACTGTTGTCTGTAAAAATATTTTTTTTTTTGTTCCAATGCAGCTGGCATACAGACATGGACGTCTTAGATGCCTTAAGGCAAGCGCTGCACAGACGTACTCACTTTGCATTACCCAGGGGGCGCGTGTAACTTGAAGTTACGGACGCGGAGTAACAATGCCCCCGCACGCTCTACGATCCTATTAGGATCCGGGACCTACGGTTTAAATTGGATTCCGAACCACTACAAACATCCATGGCACCGCCGGGACTCGAACCCGAAACCTGTGGTACCGAGCGCCAGAGCGCTAGGCCACTCGGCCATTCAGGCCCTGTAAAAAATATTTAATAAACGTTTTTTTTTTAGTAGATAATATTCAAACATTTATAGGCAAAAGCTGATAGTCACCATTTTCAAAAAAAATATTTCTGTTTTAGTAAATAAATAGATAAAAAAAGGGTAGAAGAAAACGAAAAAATAAAAAAGGAACAAAATTCTCTAACATTGAATTACAGAATAAGTGATTTATTGTCTTTTTCTGATATCGCAGCTATAAAAATCAAAAAGGAAAATAAAATAATAATAGCTATAAAAACGTGACAAAACAATATACAGTACGAAGCAGTAGATAATCATGGGAGAAAAAAATGCCTGCAAATTGAGAATGCTCTGATTACTCTGATTCTCACATTAATTCTTGTTCTACCACCATTATTTTGAATTACCAATTAATGTTATAATAAATTTCAGAAGGTTCGTTACCTTGATGATGGGTTTCTTTCAAAACCGAAAACAATAACGTGTAAAGTTTCTTGAATAACTTAAAACTCTAAATTGGCAACATTCTCATGTAATTTTTTTATCTTCCTCTCTGAACAATAAAGTCACGATTTATTCCGTTCTAAATCCAACCCTTCTTCTAACAAACCCGATAATTGAACATTCATCATAACTGGTGGCCATAAACACAAAAACTAGAAAAGGGCGCAATTTGTGAAGTCTTTTCCACTCCAGAACCTTTTTAGAAAGAATTCCGCCCTCCTATTTAAGAACTTCTTAAGCAATTGCCTGTAAATGTTATTTACCTGCATTGCAAATGGATGAAATATCTACTTTGCCGTTCCATTGTTTTGTGCGAGATAAACGCCATTTTCCCGTGACACTCTCGCATCGTAAGTTCATCTTCTATTGTCCAAGATTGGTACTATTGTTCCTTTTCGGAACAATAGTACCAGCGTATACTTAAAGAACGAATTCCAAAGTCTGGAAGTTTCAGTAAAGCATTATTCTAAACGTTCTTTAAGACCCGAATTTGGAAGATTTTAATGAATTGTCGTAAATGTGAGGGTTAATTGCCAGCCAAGCAAACATTCACTGATGGCATTTCTGATTAAAACCCTTTCATTTTTAAAGTGAATTAAGCATGTGATGTTAAGATGCAGAAGATATGGCACACGCGAAATAAATTGCTAAATACATTTAAGATTAACAGAAACTTAAAAACATGAATTGTCGTAAATGTAAGGGTTAATTGCCAGCCAAGCAAACATTCACTTATGGCATTTCTGATTAAAACCCTTTCATTTTTAAAGTGAATTAAGCATGTGGATGTTAAGATGCAGAATATATGGCACACGCTAAATAAATTGCTAAATACATTTAAGATTAACAGAAACTTAAAAACATGAATTGTCGTAAATGTAAGGGTTAATTGCCAGCCAAGCAAATATTCACTGATGGCATTTCTGATAAAAACTCTTTCATTTTTAAAGTGAATTAAGCATGTGATAAGACGCAGAAGATATGGCACACGCTAAATAAATTGTCAAATACATTTAAGATTAACAGAAACTTCAAAACATGAATTGTCTTAAATGTAGGGTTAATTGCCAGCCAAGCAAATATTCACTGATGGCATTTCTGATAAAAACTCTTTCATTTTTAAAAATTACGCATGGGATGTTAAGATACAGGAGATATGGCAAGCGCTAAATTAATTGCCAATTACATTTAAGGTTAACAGAAGGTATTAATTTGAAACTTAAAAACATGAATTGTCGTAAATATAAGAACTAATTGCCAACCAAGCAAACATTCACTGATTAAAATTTATGGCATTTCTGCCATAAATTTTAAAACTAATATTATAGTTAAAAACGTAAAAACATGATTTATCGTAAATATAAGGGCTGATTGCCAGCCAAGCAAACATTCTCTGATGACATTTCTGATTAAAGCTCTTTCATTTTTGAATTAAGCATATGATGTTAAAATGCAAAAGATATGACACGTGTTAAATAAATTCTTAGCCAAATACATTTAACATTAACCGAATGTATTAATTTGAAACTTAAAAACACGAATTGTCATAAATGTTAGGGTTAATTGACAGCCAAGCAAACATTCACTGATGGCATTTCTGATTAAAACTCTTTCATTTTTAAAGTGAATTAAGCAAGTGATTTTAAGACGCAGAAGATATGACACGTGCTGAATAAATTGTCAAATACATTTAAGATTAACAGAAACTTAAAACACATGAATTGTCGTAAATTTAAGGGTTAATTACCAGCCAAGCAAGCATTCACTGATGGTTTTTCTGATTAAAACTCATGCATTTTTAAAGTGTACTAAGCATATGTTATGTTAAGATGCTGGAGATATGATAGATGTTAAATAAATTATTTGGCAAATACATTTAACAATAACAGAATGTATTAATTTGAAACATAAAAATATGATTTGTTGTAAATGTAAGGGTTAATTGTTAGCTAAGCAAACATTCACTGATGGCATTTCTGATTAAAACTCTTTCATTTTTAAAGTGTACTAAGCATATGTTATGTTAAGATGCAGGAGATATGACACGTGCTAAATAAATTATTAGCCAAAATTCATTTAACAGAATGTATTAATTGAAACTTAAAAACATAAATTGTCGTAAATGTGAGAGTTAATTGCCAGCCAAGCAAACATTCATCGATTAAAGTTTATGACATTTCTGATTAAAACTGTTTCATTTTTAAAATGTATTAAACATATATTATGTTAAAATGTAGGAGATATGGCACATGCTAAATAAATTATTCGCCTAACATATTTAACATTAATAGAATGTATTAATTTAAAACTTAAAAACATGAATTGTCGTAAATATAAGGGTTACTTACCAGCCAAGCAAACATTCACTGATTAAAGTTTAGATGTGGTCAATGACAGCGCCATCTGGTAGTAAACGATCTAAATTTTGCTAGCAATAATTTTGTTTTTCTGTACCAAATAAGTAAATCTTGTTTCATTTACATCCTTTCTGTCGCGATATCTTTCCATCTTGACTAGTTTTGAATTATTTATATTTTTTTTTTAAATTGCATTCTGAGTTCTTTATATAAAATAAAAAAATAATAAAATAAAAAAACGGGCGGACATCATAAAAAGAGAATGGAACACATAAAAGTGAACCTAATACATGTATGTGTACAATATTTGTGTGTTTATTACTATATTTGTGTGCATACTACTATATGTATACAATATTTGTATGCATACTACTATATGTGTGCAATATTTGTGCGCATACTATGTGCATGCTATTATGAATAGTGTCTGAACAACTGTGTTGCTGGATTACAGATGCTAATGTGCCTAATATATTATCCTATGTAAAAACATAGCTGGTCAATGACAGCACCATCTGGTGGTAAACAATCTAAACTTTGCTAACAATGTTGTTGTTTTCTAATGCAGCTAGCAATGCAGAAGTTAATCTTTATGTCAAAGGCATAAAGATTAAGCTTAGATTAGCAAGATTAGCATCACTGTTACTCATGCTAACAGTACTGTACCAAATAAGCAAATTTCATTTCATTTGCATCCTTGTTGTCCAAACGTATCTTTATTAGTTTTCGAATTATTGATTTTTTTAAACTGCATTCTGAGTTCTTTATATCACACTGTCTTTTATTCGGTGGTCAAAAAATGACAAACACACGAATAAAACGGGGGCAGACATCATAAAAAGAGAATGGGAACAGGTAAAAGTGAAGCTAATACATCGTCCCCCTTTGTACCATGTGTTTGATTTTCGTCGCATTCTACCCTGCTTGAAGTCAACGTGCCGCATTACGCCCCTTCCACGGCACTGCTGATGACTGTATTTCCACATTACATTCCCCGTTTCACCGCTCCCGTAATGACCCGAAAGTGCCGTGACTCGATTGCCTAATGGTTCTTGCCTTCATACTTTGAAGACTAAATTGTTCAAGACGACAAAGGTATTCCTGCGCTGGCTTCAGGTCGCAAGTTTTTATTTGTGATCGTTCCCTTCCTTTAATGACCCGCGCTTGCTTCTTTTTCGGGGCCGGGAATTAACTCATCTCGTTTCTCCGTGGATGTGGTTTATTCATTGCAAGTTACTGGAAATAACTGTTATTATGTTCCTGTTCAATTATTATTAAGATCAATCGGCGATGTGTGGTTTTCGGATGATATTCGCGTGCTAATCGATGGGTTGTTAATCATTTCGTTTGGACGTTTTAACAGGGTTGGTGAAAACTTGTGATTTGATTACATGTTCACGATGGCTGAATTCATTTGATGTTATATGTTCAACCCTGAATGATATGTATTATTCAGATATAAAGTAATCTTGACACTTATGTCATAATTTGGGTAATATTATACAAATCGATTGAATATTAATCATGTCGTTGGACTTTTTATCAAGTTGATTGGATTATTTGATTCAAAAGGTGATTGGATTATATGTTCACACCATTTAAAATCACTGATGCTCTATGTTCAATTCTAAACGACATTAATTATTCAGTTAAAAATAGTCGTGACTCTAATTAATTGGTGGAAATGGTTTGGATTATATTGTGTTAATCGATTTGTTGTTAATCATGTATTTCGATGTTTGAACAGGGTAGGTGAAAAGCTTGTGGTTTGATTACATCTTCAATCTGGCTGAAATCATTTTTGTTCAGTACTGAATAACATTATTCAAATATAAAAGCAACCTTGACACTAATTAGGGGTAGGGGTTTTGGGTAATATTATGGCGATTGACTGATTAATTATTATTCTTATAGTTGGATTTTCTATCAGGTTGATTGGATTATATGCTACACATTGGTTGAAATCATTGATGCTATTCGTTCAATTCTGAAACAGTTATTATTAATTTAAAAATAATCGTGACACTAATTATGAAAGGGTTTATATTATATTATGTTAATCAATTGGTTGATTACAGTTTTTAACAAGAGTTGGTGAAATCTTGTGGTTTGATTAAATCTTCACGCTGGCTGAAATCATTGATGTTATATATTCAGTACCGAATGACATGTATTATTCAGGTATAAAGCAACCGTGACGCTTATGGCATAATTTGGGTTATATTATACCAATCTATTGAATATTAATCATATAATTGGACTTTTTATCAAGTTGATTTTTTACAAGTTAACTGATCTGGTTGATATTTGGTTCAAAGGCTCATTGGATTACGTTTTTACACCGGTTAAAATCATTGATGCTATATGTTCAGTTCTATTGTGTTGATCCATTGGTTGTTAATCATGTCATTCGAAGTTTTAAAGGGTTGGTGAAACTTGTGGTTTGATTATATCTTCACGCTGGCTGAAACCGATGTTGTTAAAAGTTCAGTACTGAATGTTATTATTCAAATACAAAGTAACCTTGACTAATTATGACATAGTTTAGGTAGTTTTAGGTCAATTATTGATTGTTAATCATATACTTCGACTTTTTATCTTGATTGCATTAGAAGTTCACTGAGCTAACTGGATTATTTGATTCAAAAGCTGATTGGATTACATGTTCACACCTTTGATGCTATATGTTCAATTATAGTACTGAATAACATCTATTATTCAAATCTAAATAATTTTTGACTCTGATGATGGCATTTTCTGGATAAGATTTGTGTGTTTATCGATTGGTTGTTAAACTTTTTATTGGATGTCTGAACAGTGAAAACTTTATTTAATTACATGTTCATACTGGGTGAAATTGATATTATTTGTTAAGGACTGAATAATATATATTACTCTGATATAAATTAGTCTTGACTTTGCACTAATAATGGCATAGCATAGATGAGACTTATGAATTAATCGATTGACTGATAATCATTTCAATCGACATTTTATCAGTTTGGCGAAGATCTGAGATGTGATTTCGTATTCTCGCCAATTATAATATTTGTTCTCTGTTACTTCTGAATGAGATCAATTATTCAGATATAGATTTAATATTACCACTGATCATGATATAACTATTTAATTTTTTATTTCATTTTGGTGTTTTTTTTATCAAGCTGGTGAAAACTTGATTTGATTATACGTTCACACCGATTGAAATCACCGATGTTTTTCTTCAGTTAGAGTTCTGAAGGACATCTGTTATTCGAACATTAATTAACCGTGACACTGATGAGGACATGCTTTCGAGGCTATTCTCATAATTGGATGGTTTTTAATTGTTTCATTAAACATTTTATCAGTTTGATGAAAATTTGCTCTGAGTACCTGTTCACACCAGTTGAAATTATTAATTTTTATTGTTTTGAATGACAACTACTATTAAGATTTAATCTTGGTACTAATGATGATGTGATATAGATGAGGTTTCTGTGTAAATGTTAATCCATTGATTGCTAATTATTTAATTGGCTATCGTTAAGCTGTTTACAGACTGTGTTATATGTTCACACCAGTTAAAATCATTTATTTGTGTTGTTTTGTATGATATCTACTATTAAGATATAAATTATTCTTGGTACCGATGACGATAGGGTTTAAATGAGATTTCAATGTAATTGTTAATGAATTGGTTGTTAATCATTTAATTGTTTACAAACCACAAAAATTTCTTCATCGTAAATATTGATCATTTGTTAAAATCTCTTATTCAATTAATGCAGTGAATGATATGGATTATTAAAAATTTTGGACGATATAAAAATTAGTTTATAACATCGATTCGATAACTTATTACTTTCTTCGTAGTGTTTTTATGGTTGCTTAATAAAATAGATTATTTAATTACTTTTTCATAATAGTAATTATTATTGGGATAGCTCAAATGTCATTTATTAAAGGTTTAATTGTAATTCAATTTGATTTACAATGATTACATATTTGGTTAGACATCTACATATATTTTAACCTTTAATCACTGATTTTCATCAATTTTATGACTTTTTCTGAAGTTTTCTTATTAGTTTTAATATGTACTATGGTTTATGGACATATTATATCTGATGCAATAATTGTTAATAATTTAGTGAACCATATACCAAATTTTTTTGAGATTTATTTATTCAATAATTGCAAATTTTGTTGGAAAATACATCACTCAATATATCTCCGGTCTGATACATATGTGGATACACTGTTGACAGACCCTTATGATTTCTGAATAGTAGCATCCTTCACACGATGCATGTCAAATTTTCATGGCATTCTTATAATTAGTTTGTAGCTTACAGGGGTTTAGTGACGCCAGTTATGTAATTTTCAAAACAATGGATAAAAAAGGATTTCATGTGTTGACTAAACATTTTTTTGATGATATCAAAATTGATCATTGTTGAAGCCAAACAGTGACTTGATAAACGTTATGGAGACTCTGCACCACGGAAATCAACTATTATTGACGGTATGATGAATTTAAACTTGGTCGTGCAATGATGCCAAACTCTCTGGTTGCCTCAAATAGGCAATTGTTCCGGAAAACATAAAAAGTCCACAAAATAGTTTTGAAAGATCGTAAAGTGAAATTGCGAGAGATAGCTGATAGTTCAGGGAAGATATCAGAAGGTAGTGTGTTAACAATTTTACACAACAATTTAAGCATGTAAGTTGCTTTCGAAGTAGGTGCTGTATTTGCTCACACCGGACCAAAAACTTCAATGCGTCAACGATTCAGAGTGCTGTTTGGAGGTGTTCAAGCGAGATAAAAAGGATTTTTTTTTGTGTTGGTATGGGACAATAAATGAAACATGGATCCAATAATACACACCTGAATCAAAAAGATCGTCAGCTGTGCAGACAGCATCCGTTGAGATTCGTCCAAAGAGACCAAACACTCATATGTCAGCTGGCACGGTTATAGCACCTTATTTTGTTCATCGACTATCTTGAGAAAGATAAAACTATCAATAGCGATGTCATTATTGAATCGATTGAGTGTAGAAATCAAGAAAAAAATGGCCTCATATGCAAAAGAAAAAGTACTATTTAATCAAGACCCTGTGTCACAAGTCGATGAAAACGATGGTTAAATTGAATGAATTACTCTTCAAATTGCTTCCCCACCCTCCGTACTCTCCATATCTGACCCCAAGCGCCTACTGTCTTTTTGCAGACATAAAAAATAGCCTCAGGGAAAGAAATTTGGCTCAAATGAAGAAGTGATTACCACAACTGATACCTATTTTTAGAGCAAAAGACAAATGGATCTACAAAAAAGCATTGAAAAGTTAAAGTAGTGTTGGAATGAATGTATCACTCTTGAAGGAGAGTATGCTGACGAATAAAATTGTATTTCTAAAAAAAAAAATTTTTTTAGCTAGACCGAGATTGCGTGATGTTGTTATTTCATTTGACTTTTTCATGCCAATAAAAATAATGATTTCCTCTCTCGAATTTTTATCAAATTCATAAAATATGAGGTTGTGATTCATAGAAAATTTGTATAAAAATCTTTTTTTTTTTGTTGTTGTTTGCAAACTCTTATTTCCATTCTGTTGAATGTGATTTATTATGACCATCACAGTTTTGTCTTGAAGATTTGTATCATCAGTTACAAAACAGATGTTTTGATCGATACCGTTACAAATTGAATGATTAAAGACAAAAAAAAACAAAATACCGCAGAAAACTTATTATGGAAAGCCATCTCATTCTTTTATTCTCAAAATGGGATGTTAATCAATTTTCCAGTCAGCCATTGTAATAAAATCATTTTTTCCGTGAAATGGTCATAAATCATCCACGTGTGAGAATGAAAATCTCTTGGCTTTATCACTCATGTCTGGGTTTTTGGAAAGAAAAATATTTGTTTATTATTTCTTTCCTTATCATCAAAAATATATATATACTTTTTTTTCTTATTTGTTAATCAGTCAAAGAAATATAATACTTTTTCAAAATAATCCAAAAACTTTTTTAAAAAAAAAATATTTGTTTTTCGTCAGATTTTAAAATGTCATTGCATTCATTGTGTTTTTACACAATGCCAATTTTTTTTCTTTTGTTATTTTTAAAATCGTTTGCGAAACATTTCGTTGCCAATTTTATTGTACGAAATGAAGAATTGTTTTTAAAAGTAATATTTATTGAAGTTGTAATTATGAACGTTTGTTTTTGGGAAACAGAAAATGATTTTTCTAACAATGGGTTTTAGACATTTTTGGTAATTAGGGATGCAATTATTTGGAAAATAAAATAAAATTTGACTTAAGGCGACTGATTTACTGTCTTGATTTACTGTGCACCATTATTTCATTTTTAAGTATCGAAATAAAATTTATTTTTTTAATTTAAAAATTTTGAAAGTGCTTTTCACCAAGTTCTAAAGGTTAACATTGAAACATTAAAAAAAATTCCATATTTTATTTACTAATAATTGTCAGATCTATAAAAAAATTTGTATATTGTATGTTTGAGAATATTTCTTAGTTTGGTTTTCAGTTTGAATTTCAGGAAAAGATTTATTTTTTCTTGAAATTTCTAAGAAATGTTTGACGCATTTTTATAAAGAAATGTGAATGTTACATAATTAAGAATATTTCTAATTTTAATACTTACTAATAATATTTCTAATATAATAATTCTTCATTGGGCAATAGTCCCATGGTGGACCAAAGCCATCTGCCTACTGGCAGATTTCAACATAGGAGATGTTTTCTTTTTTACTAGAGAGAGTTGTCAGCCCTACGTCCAACGTTCTACGGTCATATTTGAGTGGGACCTACGGTTTAAAGTGGATTCTGAACCATTACAATCATGCATGATGATACCGCCGGGACTCGAACACGAAATCTGTGGCGAACTCTAGTCACTTGGCCATCAGGCCCCATATTAATAACTGGTTGAATTTATTGTGATTTATGTCCAAAAATGAAATTAATTACTTTTGTAACAACTTTGCTCTGTTAAAAACTTTGCCACTTTTTTACTAACTCTCCCACTTTTATAACTTCTATTAACATTTAGATTATTAAAGTTTGTATATAACTTCTATTAACATTTAGATTATTAAAGTTTGTATATAACTTCTATTAACATTTAGATTATTAAAGTTTTATATAACTTCTATTAACATTTAGATTATTAAAGTTTATATATAACTTCTATTAACATTTAGATTATTAAAGTTTATATATAACTTCTATTAACATTTAGATTATTAAAGTTTATATAAAACTTCTATTAACATTTAGATTATTAAAGTTTATATATAACTTCTATTAACATTTAGATTATTAAAGTTTATATAAAACTTCTATTAACATTTAGATTATTAAAAAGTTTCTATATAACTTCTATTAACATTTAGATTATTAAAGTTTGTATATAACTTCTATTAACATTTAGATTATTAAATTTTGTATATAACTTCTATTAACATTTAGATTATTAAAGTTTATATATAACTTCTATTAACATTTAGATTATTAAAGTTTGTATAAAACTTCTATTAACATTTAGATTATTAAAGTTTTATATATAACTTCTATTAACATTTAGATTATTAAAGTTTATATAAAACTTCTATTAACATTTAGATTATTAAAGTTTATATATAACTTCTATTAACATTTAGATTATTAAAGTTTATATATAACTTCTATTAACATTTAGATTATTAAAGTTTATATATAACTTCTATTAACATTTAGATTATTAAAGTTTATATATAACTTCTATTAACATTTAGATTATTAAAGTTTATATATAACTTCTATTAACATTTAGATTATTAAAGTTTGTATAAAACTTCTATTAACATTTAGATTATTAAAGTTTCTATATAACTTCTATTAACATTTAGATTATTAAAGTTTATATATAACTTCTATTAACATTTAGATTATTAAGTTTATATATAACTTCTATTAACATTTAGATTATTAAAAGTTTATATATATTACTTCTATTAACATTTAGATTATTAAAGTTTATATATAACTTCTATTAACATTAACATTTAGATTATTAAAGATATATAACTTCTATTAACATTTAGATTATTAAAGTTTTGTATATAACTTCTATTAACATTTAGATTATTAAAGTTTATATATAACTTCTATTAACATTTAGATTATTAAAGTTTATATATAACTTCTATTAACATTTAGATTATTAAAGTTTATATATAACTTCTATTAACATTTAGATTATTAAAGTTTATATATAACTTCTATTAACATTTAGATTATTAAAGTTTATATATAACTTCTATTAACATTTAGATTATTAAAGTTTATATATAACTTCTATTAACATTTAGATTATTAAAGTTTATATATAACTTCTATTAACATTTAGATTATTAAAGTTTATATATAACTTCTATTAACATTTAGATTATTAAAAGTTTATATATAACTTCTATTAACATTTAGATTATTAAAGTTTGTATATAACTTCTATTAACATTTAGATTATTAAAGTTTGTATATAACTTCTATTAACATTTAGATTATTAAAGGTTTATATATAACTTCTATTAACATTTAGATTATTAAAGTTTTGTGTCTAACTTCTATTAACATTTATTATTATAAGTTTATATATAACTTCTATTAACATTTAGATTATTAAAGTTTATATATAACTCTATTAACATTTAGATTATTAAAGGTTATATATAACTTCTATTAACATTTAGATTATTAAAGTTTATATAAAACTTCTATTAACATTTAGATTATTAAAGTTTTGTATATAACTTCATTTAGATTATTAAAGTTTGTATAAAATATTAACATTTAGATTATTAAAATTTTTATATAAAACTATCTATTAACATTTAGATTATTAAATTTTGTATATAACTTCTATTAACATTTAGATTATTAAAGTTTATATATAACTTCTATTAACATTTAGATTATTAAAGTTTATATATAACTCTCTATTAACATTTAGATTATTAAAGTTTATATATAACTTCTATTAACATTTAGATTATTAAAGTATAAAACTCTCTATTAACATTTTATATATAACTTCTATTAACATTTAGATTATTAAAGTTTTATAAACTTCTATTAAAAGTTTGTATAAACTTCTATTAACATTTAGATTATTAAAGTTTATATATATAACTTCTATTAACATTTAGATTATTAAAGTTATATATAACTTCTATTAACATTTAGATTATTAAAGTTTGTATATAACTTCTATTAACATTTAGATTATTAAAACATTTAGATTATTAGTTTATATATAACTAGCTTCTATTAACATTTAGATTATTAAAGGTTATATATAACTTCTATTAACATTTAGATTATTAAAGTTTGTATATAACTTCTATTAACATTTAGATTATTAAAGTTTCTATATAAGTATTAACATTTATATTAAAGTTTATATATAACTTCTATTAACATTTAGATTATTAAAAACATTAACATTTAGATTATTATATATAACTTCTATTAACATTTAGATTATTAAAGTTTGTATATAACTTCTATTATTAACATTTAGATTATTAAAGTTTATATATAACTTCTATTAACATTTAGATTATTAAAGTTTATATAAAACTTCTTTTAACATTTAGATTATTAAAGTTTATATATAACTTCTATTAACATTTAGATTATTAAAGTTTGTATAAAACTTCTATTAACATTTAGATTATTAAAGTTTTTATATATAACTTCTATTAACATTTAGATTATTAAAGTTTATATAAAACTTCTATTAACATTTAGATTATTAAAGTTTATATATAACTTCTATTAACATTTAGATTATTAAAGTTTATATATAACTTCTATTAACATTTAGATTATTAAAGTTTATATAAAACTTCTATTAACATTTAGATTATTAAAGTTTATATATAACTTCTATTAACATTTAGATTATTAAAAGTTTTATATATACTTCTATTAACATTTAGATTATTAAAAGTTTATATATAACTTCTATTAACATTTTAGATAGATTATTAAATTAAATTAAAGTTTGTATATAACTTCTATTAACATTTAGATTATTAAAGTTTTATATATAACTTCTATTAACATTTAGATTATTAAAGTTATATATAACTTCTATTAACATTTAGATTATTAAAGTTTGTATATAACTTCTATTAACATTTAGATTATTAAAGTTTATATATAACTTCTATTAACATTTAGATTATTAAAGTTTATATATAACTTCTATTAACATTTAGATTATTAAGTTTGTATAAAACTTCTATTAACATTTAGATTATTAAAGTTTGTATATAACTTCTATTAACATTTAGATTATTAAAGTTTATATATAACTTCTATTAACATTTAGATTATTAAAGTTTATATAAAAACTTCTATTAACATTTAGATTATTAAAGGTTATATACACTTCTATTAACATTTAGATTATTAAAGTTTATATATAACTTCTATTAACATTTAGATTATTAAAGTTTGTATAAAATGCCATAGCTTCTATTAACATTTAGATATTAAAGTTATATATAACTTCTATTAACATTTAGATTATTAAAGTTTATATATAACTTCTATTAACATTTAGATTATTAAAAGTTGTATAAATATAACATTTCTATTAAAGTTTATATAGCAACATTTTAGATAATTAAAAGTTTATATAAAACTTCTATTAACATTTAGATTATTAAAAGTTTATATATGTAACTTCTATTAACATTGATTAACATTTAGATTATTAAATTTATATATAAAGCTTATATAATTAACATTTAGATTATTAAAGTTTATATATAACTTCTATTAACATTTAGATAATTAAAGTTTATATATAACTTCTATTAACATTTAGATTATTAAAGTTTGTATATAACTTCTATTAACATTTAGATTATTAAAAGTTATATATAATAACTTCTATTAACATTTAGATTATTAAAAGTTTATATATAACTTCTATTAACATTTAGATTTATTATTAACATTTAGATATATAACTTCTATTAACATTTAGATTATTAAAGTTTATATATAACTTCTATTAACATTTAGATTATTAAAGTTTGTATAAAACTTCTATTAACATTTAGATTATTAAAGTTTATATATAACTTCTATTAACATTTAGATTATTAAAGTTTGTATAAAACTTCTATTAACATTTAGATTATTAAAAAGTTTATATATAACTTCTATTAACATTTAGATTATTAAAGTTTGTATAAAAACTTCTATTAACATTTAGATTATTAAAAGTTTATATATAACTTCTATTAACATTTAGATTATTAAAGTTTGTATATAACTTCTATTAACATTTAGATTATTAAAGTTTATATATAACTTCTATTAACATTTAGATTATTAAAGTTTGTATATAACTTCTATTAACATTTAGATTATTAAAGTTTGTATAAAACTTATATTAACATTTAGATTATTAAAGTTTGTATATAACTTCTATTAACATTTAGATTATTAAAGTTTTATATATAACTTCTATTAACATTTAGATTATTAAAGTTTTATAAAACTTCTATTAACATTTAGATTATTAAAGTTTATATATAACTTCTATTAACATTTAGATTATTAAAAGTTTGTATAAAACTTCTATTAACATTTAGATTATTAAAGTTTATATATAACTTCTATTAACATTTACATTATTAAAGTTTGTATAAAACTTCTATTAACATTTAGATTATTAAAGTTTATATATAACTTCTATTAACATTTAGATTATTAAAGTTTATATATAACTAGCTTCTATTAACATTTAGATTATTAAAGTTTGTATAAAACTTATTAACATTTAGATTATTAAAGTTTATATATAACTTCTATTAACATTTAGATTATTAAAGTTTGTATAAAACTTCTATTAACATTTAGATTATTAAAGTTTATATATAACTTCTATTAACATTTAGATTATTAAAGTTTGTATATAAACTTCTATTAACATTTAGATTATTAAAGTTTATATATAACTTCTATTAACATTTAGATTATTAAAGTTTGTATAAAACTTCTATTAACATTTAGATTATTAAAAATTTATATATAACTTCTATTAACATTTAGATTATTAAAGTTTATATATATTAAAGTTTCTATTAACATTTAGATTATTAAAAAGTTTATATATAACTTCTATTAACATTTAGATTATTAAAAGTTTTGTATAAAACTTCTATTAACATTTAGATTATTAAAAGTTTATATATAACTTCTATTAACATTTAGATTATTAAAGTTTGTATAAAACTTCTATTAACATTTAGATTATTAAAGTTTATATATAACTTCTATTAACATTTAGATTATTAAAGTTTGTATAAAACTTCTATTAACATTTAGATTATTAAAATTTATATATAACTTCTATTAACATTTAGATTATTAAAGTTTATATATAACTTCTATTAACATTTAGATTATTAAAGTTTATATATAACTTCTATTAACATTTAGATTATTAAAGTTTGTATAAAACTTCTATTAACATTTAGATTATTAAAGTTTATATATAACTTCTATTAACATTTAGATTATTAAAGTTTTATATATAACTTCTATTAACATTTAGATTATTAAAGTTTGTATAAAACTTTCTATTAACATTTAGATTATTAAAGTTTATATATAACTTCTATTAACATTTAGATTATTAAAGTTTGTATAAAACTCTCTATTAACATTTAGATTATTAAAGTTTATATATAACTTCTATTAACATTTAGATTATTAAAGTTTGTATAAAACTTCTATTAACATTTAGATTATTAAAGTTTATATATAACTTCTATTAACATTTAGATTATTAAAGTTTGTATAAAACTTCTATTAACATTTAGATTATTAAAGTTTGTATAAAACTTCTATTAACATTTAGATTATTAAAGTTTATATATAACTTCTATTAACATTTAGATTATTAAAGTTTGTATAAAAACTTCTATTAACATTTAGATTATTAAAAAAGTTTATATATAACTTCTATTAACATTTAGATTATTAAAGTTTGTATATAACTTCTATTAACATTTAGATTATTAAAGTTTGTATAAAACTTATATTAACATTTAGATTATTAAAGTTTGTATAAAACTTCTATTAACATTTAGATTATTAAAGTTTATATATAACTTCTATTAACATTTAGATTATTAAAGTTTATATATAACTTCTATTAACATAAGTTATAGATAAATTTTCATTTGATATAAAAACTACTTTTTTTGATATATGAAACTTTATTTATCAAAACTTTATTTGATATAAAAACTATTTTTATTTGATATATGAAATTTTATTTATCAAAACTTTATTTGATATATCAAATTTTTACATTGTAAAATACAAAAAAGTAAAATATAATTTATTTGTAATTTCTTACTATTTATTTCTATCGCAATTTTAACTAAAATTACGAATTTTGGTAAAATTCTAGTTGTATTTAAAAAAGCCATTATTAAAAATAATTTATACCCTAAGAATTAATAAACTCTTTCTTTTATTATGATAGCATTATTCATTTTTAAAATTGACGTACATTAAATCTTTCCAAAACACATGACTCATTATTGTGTATAATTGAATCTGTTATGTTTAATAATATCTTAAAAGGAAGAAAAAATCAATTTAAAAGACATCACGGGAAAACCCACACAAAATTCATCAAACAACAACGGATCAGAAAAGTAAACCGTAACACTTATTAAAAAAAGTCTAACAATTAACCGGCGCTCAATTACTTTTCAGTGTGTGATATGCTCATGAAATTGAATGATATCTATTTTTAAGATATAAATTACTCTTGGCACTAATGGTTTAAATGAGATTTCTGTGTAATTGTTAATCATTTAATTTGTTATTATTAAGTTGTTTACAAACCGCAAAAAATTCTTCATCACAAATGTTATTGCTAAAATCTTTGGTATTATTTATTCAATTACAGTACTGAATGATATGGATTATTTAAAATTTAGGACCATACAGAAGTTTAATATTCGATTCCTATAACATCGATTCAATTGTTTATTGATCTCTTCGTAGCACTGTTTAATAAATTGGGTTATTTAATTATTACAAATTTTCATAAAATTCTAGTTGTATAAAAAACATTATTGTATTTAAAAAAATCATACTCTACAAATTAATGAACCTTTTCATTTATTATGATAATATTATCCGCTTTAAAATTGATGACCATTAAATCTTTCCAAAATACATGGCTCATTATTGTGTTTAATTGAATCTTTTATGTACAATAATGCCTTAATTGGAAAAAAAAAATCAAAAAGACACCACATGAAATTCATCAAACAAAACCGTAACACTTCTATTAACCTAAATTATAGATAAACATTTATTTGATGTATTTTTACATAAAGTAGCATATAAGAATAAAAATATAATATAGTAATATAATTAATATATAATATAATATAATTAATATATAATATAATACATAATATAATATATATTACATATAAAAATATATGTAATACATACATATACATACGTATAACATTTACAATATAATATATATTTATAATTTTTTTTTTTATTTATTTCTATCGTATTTTTAAACTAAAATTACGAATTTTGATAAAATCTAGTTATGTTAAAAAAAAAAAAAAAAAAAAAACCACCCCATTATTTCATTAAAAAAAAAAAAAGTCATAATCTAAAAATTAATGAACCTTTTCTTTTATTATGATATCATTAACCACTTTAAAACTGATGGCTATTAAATCTTTCCAAAGAAAACATGAGTCATTATTGCGTTTATTGAATCTTTTCTGTGCAATAATAAACATCAAATTAAATGAGACCACACGAAAATCCACACGAAATTCATCAAACAACAACAGAACCGTAACACTTGTAAAAAAATCTAACAATTAACCGGCGCTCAATTACTTTTCAGTGTGTGTGATGTGCACATGAAATTGAGCAGCAGGTGAAACCCCAAGTACATGTGTGCAAGAGAGGACTTTGCTTGAATCACCTGCCCAGAGAGAGGTGGCACTCCTCTCCTCATGCAAATGAGGAACAGGTGATAGACCTGCGTTTCGTGCCCTAAATGCGTAATTTGAGAGCCCATTATGCGGAGAGGGTTCGTCAGGAACGGTTATTTATGACGTCTGTCAGGTTTCCTTCCTCCATCGGTGTCTGCCTGCTGCTGGAATGTATCGGTACTGGACACCTACAGACTGGAGACTTGCGATTTCTTTTTATTGGTATTGGTATTATTCCTGATGCTCTGAATGATATCAGATTTTCTCAAATGATTGTCTACAGTATTCTTAGTGATATTCTTAGTATACTTAGTATTCTTCATATTCTTAGTCTATCAATATGGATGCATAATCCGTATCTGCCAGCGATTATTGTTTAGTCCCCCATTTCTTCATATGTTCATTTCACTTTGAAAACATAATTAGTAATAAGTATATTAATTTGAAGTCATGTATAATTGTACTATGAAGTTAATAAAAATGAGGGCGCAATCAGGTTTTGTTTTATTGGAAGGGGGAGATGATAAGCATTATTGCTTATGGAAGAAAACTATATTAATTATTTTATTCATATTTTTACACTGCACTGATATTTAGGTCAAATACATAAAAAACACGAACGTTATTGTCCTTTAGTACCACAGGCTTCATGTTCGAATCCCGGCGGGAGCATGCTTTGTGTGTTAGTAGTTCGGAATCCACATTAAACTGTAGGTTCCAGTCTAATGAGCCCAAAGTGTGCATTTTAAAATGACCTGTAGAGCGATAAAACAAACATAACTTTAAAATTAAGAAAAATTAAAATTTAAATCCTAAAAAAATTACATCAACAAATTATAAATTAAAATTTAATCTTCTTTTCTCTTTTGCTATTTCATCGATTAAGATTTGTAATACTTAAAAATTTTTGGCATTATTTATATAGGTTCAGTGTTGTTACTTTAAATTTGTACTAATTTTTATCGGTATAATTATTTTATTGTTACAATTTTTTATCGGTGTAATGTTTTTATTGTTACAATTTTTTATCGATATAATATTTTATTGTTATAATTTTTTAGCAACATAACTTTATCGATGTACTGTTTTTTATTTTATTTATTTGTTTATTATTATTATTTTGTAAGTGAAAGCAACAATCTTAACAGTATTAAAAATATTTCTTTGAAGAATAAAATTCAGCCACATCAAGCTTATTGTTTGAGTTCTATTCTAACTGTTGATTCATCTCCTAAATTTTCCTTTTAAATCCTGAAATCCCTACTTCATTGGTCTGAAGGTGGACTTACAGCTATGTTTAAGAGATTTTACCATTGAAACATACTAATAAAATAAATAGAAACCTCAATTTTCATGAGATATTATGCAAAACTACTTATTATAGGGCACAAGAATGGTAGAGTGAAACATTCCACGTATTCCATTCCCTGTCGTAGAGATCTGAAAATTTGTGATGACATAATCCGATGATTATAGTTTTGTTTTTAACGCGCAGTTCGAATGGGTAAATTCATGATCGAATTTTTGTGATAAAAATAAACAAAGAAAGATAAAAAAAAAAAAATTATTAATCATATGTTTTAATAATATATATTTTTCGCATTAAGTAAAAAAAGTATTCCAAAGTAAAACTGTTTTTTTAACTTATCTTATAAGGATCAAACCGCAATTACTAAATATATAATTTATCCTTGTATATTGAGTGAACAAATTATTAGTTGCACTCACATTTTATTCTTATGGATAACGACACAAATTGTGGCTGCATGATGGCCAATTGGCTAGCACTGTGGTTTGCGGTACCACAGGCATAAGATTTGAATCCTGGCAGTGGCATGGATGCTTGTGAGTGGTTCGGAATCCATATTAAACTGTAGGCCCCAGTCTAATTAACCGAAAGTGTGCAAAAAATGACCGTAGAGCTACAAACCAAATCAAACATTCAGATTGTGAGAAATCAACGATATATAAAAAAATTATGGTATAAATTTTTAATAAATTCGTAGTCTTTCTAAGATATTCTATTTATGGTGGCATTTCTTCCAGCTAAATAATAAAATGAAATTCGTTTTGATCTTGGTGATTTTTAAAAAAAAATCACTTCATTTTTTAAATTTTTTTTCCAATTCTTCAAAATAACATTCTTGAGTAATTTGCTTACTTTTATTTTTACTCTTTTTCCCCTGATACCCAAAATACCAAAGATTTATTTCTACACTCAATATTAATACTTTTTTCAGATACTTTCTTCAAACGTCCCAGCTTGTTTTGACAAAAAATAACAAGTTAAACTGCAAATAGAAATAAATATTTCCCACCTGAGACCATTCAATAAAATTCCAGAAGAAGATTTATTACATTTTCATAATAATATCATACATAATAACAACACTAGCAGTCAATTTATATTAGATTATTAATAACAAAATTGTTACAATAGAAAGTGTACAGGCTTGTTTTCCAAGCAAGGCGTAAATTTTTGTATCTTCCGCTTATAAGATTAACATTAAGCACGTATAAATAAGCCCCACCCACACCCCCGCGTTCGATCATTCTCTAGAGGCATGAAAGAGGGTCGGGGAAGGGGGTGAGAAGGAAATCTTGGCATCTAATGGTAGTTGTTCGATCGTTTGAGGTGTGATTCAGCGGCGGAATATGTGTCGAAAACTTTTACACCGGGGGATGGCTACAAATTTATTCTCTCTTTTCTTTGCTCTTGGATTGGTCAATGAATAGATATTTTTAACAATAAATTTTATTAACTTGTACTTTTTTGGTACTTTGTACTAGAATCATATGATGTTTGTAATCATATGATGTTCATCTGCCTGCCTTGCATGGTATTCATTAACTTGAACTTTGGTACTTTATACTGGAATCATATGATGCTTGTCTGCCTGCCTTGCATGGTATTCATTAACTTGAACTTTTTTGGTACTTTATACTGGAATCATGTGATGTTTGTCTGCCTGTCTTGCATGGTATTGTATGCCATGGTATTCATTAGCTTGTACTTTATACTGGAACCATATGATGTTTGTCTGCCTGTATTGCATGGCATGGAATGGCATTCATTAACTTGGATGTTTGTCGCCTGCCTTGCATGGTATTGTATGGCATGGTATTCATTAACTTGGAACTTTTTGATACTTTATATTGGGATCCTATGATGTTTGTCTGCCTGTCTTGCATGGTATTCATTATCTTGAACTTTTTTGGTACTTTATACTGGAATCATATGTTCGTCTGCCTGTCTTGTATGGTATAGTATAGCATAGTATTCATTGACTTGAACTTTTTTGGTACTTTATACTGGAATCGTATGATATTTATTTGCCTGTCTTGCATGGTATTGTTATTATGTATGTAATTATTATATTGGCGGGCTTTTCATGGTTGTTGTGGTGTTTAAACAAGATTCATAATTTTCAGTATCATGGTTTATAAATTAGCCTAGATGTAAAAAAGAAGCTGTGTTAATGAAACGGAAGTGACGTAAATGACGTCAGATCGTGAGGTTCATTCATTTAAGTTGCATTTATTTTATTCATTGCCACGTACTGAATTGCGCTTTAGTATTGCTTTTATCATATTATTAGCAGTTTAATATTTTTTTATTTTAGTTAAATTATATAGCTTTATTATATTTAATATTTAAATAATTTTTAATCGAAATATTCATAACCGTGATTATTTTTTGTACTATACTGCAGTTTTTTTTTTTTATTTATTTATTATGATTTATTTAAACCCGAAAGCTGTTTTAAATATTTGCAGAAATCGTGTCATTTGTCCAATATCATACGACGTTAAATAAATAAACTCAATAAACGTAAATAAATGTATGGTATTATTCAATAAATGTATAATAATTCTAAAAAAATTTCGACGAGTCACATAAAAAGTAGCTGAACAGAAAATATTTTTTTAATTCCAGGTGAACAGCTTGAAATGTTTCAGTTAAACAAATAAGCATATTATTATTAAATAAATAACAATTTAAAATAATTAATCACATCTACTTTTTTTTTCTGATATTAGTTTTTTAATAACTTTAAAGATAATAAATACATTTAAAATTATGTTTGACAAAAAAAGAAAGAATTTAAATTAAGATTAAAAAAATGTATTAAAAATATTTTGAAATAAATATTGAAATCAAATATATCGCTAAGTTTCCGCAAAAGAAATTAAAAAATAAATATTTCAATAGTACTGTCTCAATATCTGATTAAAATCATTAGCTTATTATAATAAATATATGATATTTAATTATTTTTTATTGTATGCAGTTTTTTTTTTAATATTTATAATTTATAATTTTTCAGTACAGCTACTTCATTTTCATAGACTGATAAAAAAATTCTGCCTTATTTTCCGCAAGCTTTCCTTATATGTCAATTTATTATTACATCATTTTAAATGTTCGCATGCAAAAAAAATATAGAATAGAAAGTCTATTTCAAAACAGGAAACAAAACCAAAAGGGAATCTCTCTCGATTTGAATGTTTAATACCTAACAGAGTATGCCCAACTTGGATCTTGCGCCAGCCCACCTTGGAAAGAAGCCAAGTGTAGGTAGGAGTATTTATCTTCGCTCGCCGCTGGAACAGGTGCTCGTTAATAACGCGGAAGAAATACCCACCAGATATATAATACGCTATTGCAATTCATTCCCTGATTGGTTTTCTGGATGTGTCAACACTTTTCTCGACCTTCGCATCCGCATTGTCCTTTTTTTCCTCTTCTGAGGAAGTTGTGTTAAGATTTATTTTATTTATTTGAATTATATTTCGTATAAAGTTCCATTTTTATCTCTTCAGTGTTCCACGTTTATCTCTTCAGTGTTCCACGGTTATCTCTTCAGTGTTCCACGGTTATCATAGCTCCCTTGTTTATTTCAGTGTTCCACGTTAATATCTTCAGTGTTCCGTGGTTATCATAGTTCCATGTTTATCTCTTCAGTACTCCATGTTTATCTCTTCAATGTTTATCGTAGTTCCATGTTTATCTCTTCAGTGGACCACTGAACCACTGAAACAAGGAAGACAGAGATAAACATCACTGAAGAGATAAACATGGACATGTTTATCTCTTCAGTGGTCCATGTTTATCTCTTCAGTGGTCCATGTTTATCTCTTCAGTGGTCCATTTTTATCTCTTCAGTGGTCCATTTTTATCTCTTCAGTGTTCCACGTTTATCTCTTCAGTGTTCCACGGTTATCTCTTCAGTGTTCCACGGTTATCATAGTTCCTTGTTTATTTCAGTGTTCCACGTTTATATCTTCAGTGTTCCGTGGTTATCATAGTTCCATGTTTATCTCTTCAGTACTCCATGTTTATCTCTTCAATGTTTATCGTAGTTCCATATTTATCTCTTCAGTGTTCCATGTTTATCTCTTCAGTGGTCCATGTTTATCTCTTCAGTGGTCCATGTTTATCTCTTCAATGTTCAATGTTTATCTGTTCAATGTTTATCGTAGTTTCATGTTTATCTCTTCAGTGTTAAATGTTTAACTCTTCAGCTTTCCATGTTTATCATAGTACCATGCTTATCCCTTCAGCGTCCCATGTTTATAGCTTTAGTGGTCCATGTTTATCATAGTTTCATGTTTATCTATTCAGTGATCTGTGTTTTTATCTCTTCAGTGGTCCATGTTTATCATAGTTTCATATTTATCTCTTCAATGTTCCATGTTTACCATAGATTCTTTTTTTTTATCTCTTCACGTTCCATATTTATCATAGTTCCATGCTTATCTCTTCAGTGTTTTCTCCATGTTTATTATAGTTTCTTGTTTATCTCTTCAGTGTTCCATGTTTATTATAGATCTTTGTTTATCTCTTCAGTATTCCATGTTTATCTCTTTAGTATTCCATGTTTATCTCTTTAGTATTCCATACTTATCTCTTTAGTATTCCATGTTTATCTCTTCAGTGCTCCATGTTTATCTCTTCAATGTTTATCGAGTTCCATGTTTATCTCTTCAATGTTTATCGTAGTTCCATGTTTTATATCTTTAATGTTTATCGTAGTTCCATGTTTATCTCTTCAGTGGTCCATGTTTATCTCTTCAGTGGTCCATGTTTATCTCTTCATTGTTCAATGTTTATCGTAGTTCCATGTTTATCTCTTCGGTGTTAAATGTTTATCTCTTCAGCTTTCCATGTTTATCATAGTACCATGCTTATCCCTTCAGCGTCCCATGTTTATAGCTTTAGTGTTCCATGTTTATCTATTCAGTGATCTGTGTTTATATCTTCAGTGGTCCATGTTTATCATAGTTTCATGTTTATCTCTTCAATGTTTACCATAGATTCTTTTTTATCTCTTCACGTTCCATATTTATCATAATTCCATGCTTATCTCTTCAGTGTTTTTCTCCATGTTTATCATAGTTTTTTATTTATCTCTTCAGCGTTCTATGTTTATCATAGTTCCGTGTTTATCTCTTTAGTTTTCCATTTTTATCATAGTTCCATGTTTATCTCTTCAGTGGTCCATGTTTATTATAGTTTCTTGTTTATCTCTTCAGTGTTCCATGTTTATTATATATCTTTGTTTATCTCTTCAGTATTCCATGTTTATCTCTTTAGTATTCCATGTTTATCATAGTTCATTGTTTATATTTTAATAGTTCCATTTTTTCTCCCCATTGTGAAAGAATAGAAGAAATTACATTCTTCTTGTTTCCATAATCGTTATTTGGTGTTTAAGAGAACCATTCGTTCTATCAAAAGAAAAATCTTTCGATTACGATTCTTCATGGTCAGTGGTCGTCTAATATCTTACATCAGCACCCCTAAAATAACATATATTTTTATTCAAAGTATTTAATATTAAGAATATGTTGTTTTCGAATGCCGATTATTTCATGTCTGAGTCATTCGCCTCTAAAACGACTGAAATTTAATTCGCTCAGCATTATTTACTGTGCACCAAGAGGAAGGAGTACTGCATTCACATTGCGCCATTGCAGTTTTATACGAACACTCGCAATGGTGGCGTATATAGGTTTTCACCTTCCTTCTCAAGCCGAAAAGAAAAAAATTCTATTCTAGAAATTTTTCGTGTCCATTTTAGGCATAGATTTGCCTAATGTTAAAAATATATTGTTTTCAAATGCCATATCAAAATATCAAATCACTTGTGCCTAAGTCATTCGTCTCTAAAACCACAGAAATTTAATGCGTTCCGCATTACCTAGAGTGCACCGAGAGGAAGATGTACTACATCCACATTGCGCCAATACAACTTTAAACGAACACTCTCAGTGTTAGCTTTTAAAGGTTTTCATCCTCTCTTCTCTCGCCTAACTGATGATCAAGCGTAGAGATTCCCCTTGTCCATTTTAGGCATAGACACAGAAACTTACTATTAGGCATTACTTGTTGAATTTCAGCTTAAATGTGTAGTGTGTGTGTGCTGCAATTTGTGGCCGAAAGCCAAGTAGATTTAGCAATGAATTTTTGATAATGAAACTTCTTTGCATCTTTTACTTCATTTTATTAATATTTGTAAGAAATTTTAAAAGTTGGCGTCCACTTTTGGTAGGCCACAGAACTCAGGAAAACACAGCCAAGAGCTGCGGAAGTTGTAATGCATCTATAACAATCTCTGCTAATGATATCCAAAATTTTTTTTTCTTTCTAATGCAGCTGACAAACATTTAGACAGCTTGGTCTTGGATGCTTTAAGGCAAGCGCTGCACAGACGTTACTCACGTTGCATTACCCAGGGGGCGCATATAACTTGAAGATAAGCCACGGACGCGGAGTAACAATGCCCCCGCAACGCTCTACGATCCTATTAGACCGGGATCTACTGTTTAAAGTGGATTCCGAACCACTACAAACATCCATGCCATCGCCGGGACTCGAACCCGAAACCTGTGGTACCGAGCTCCAGCCGCTCGGCCATTTAGGCTCCCATGATATCCAAAATAAGTCATTGAAAATATTTTGGTTAGTATTTTGTACAGCCTGGGAAATAAGGAATCTCACAAAATTCATTAACAGATATGTTAGGCAGCGATTAATTATAGAAAGACAGAAATGTTGTTTAGAGAAAAATGTGGAATTCAAGGTTAATAGGAGTTAGTGAATGAATCCTATTAATTGCGGATCGGGGAAATCGATAAGAGTAAAATGGTGGTGTTATTAATATAAAAATAATTAATAAATATTCTTATAAAAATAAATAATATTAAGTTTTTATTAATATAAAATAAATAATAAATAATCCATTTTAGTCATATACATAGAAACGTACGAAAACGATTAATTAGTTAATAATATAAAGAAAATAAATAATTAAATTTTTACTGCAAAAATAATCAAATAAATACTTCTTTCAAACTAATTTTAAAGGTAAACTGCAATGAATATTCAATTGTTTTTTTAATAAACAAAAATTAATTTTTTGTCTTATTAGTATCTGTTATTAACTTACGAGTTACTCAATATGTGGATAGAATAATAGAAATAAAAATTCAAATGTTTAACAAAAAAACCCGAATTCAAAGGAATTTTATGATTTATAAATATATATACATATTTTTTAATATTTGCAACGTTCTGCTGAAGAAGTCTTTAAATATTCCCACAAAAATCCGTCGTGTCTGGTTTTCGGCTAGTTACAATTAGCGAACTATTCGTAATAATAGAGTTTTTTTTTTATATTTAATTTTTGTAAGACTGTTTTCTATATAAAACATTAAAATGCACAAGTTTTTTGATATCATTTCATACATTTTTAGAACTAACATTTTTGAATATTAAAAAAATTTATAAATAAAAAGCATTTCACTAATCAACTTTGCATTTGATTATTACAAATACTGAACCGATTCAAACATTAAATTTATGTATTATGTAAAATTATATATTAAATTCGTTAGTTGTTTTATACAATGTATTATTTATAAAAAAATGACAAATATAATGTATGATATTTTTTATGCAATATATAACACACAAATTAAAATAAAGACTGTTGTATAAGTATAATAATAAACATATTTAAAAATATTTTTTTATAAATAAAATAAATTAACAAAAGCATTTTATCAGAAAAAGATGTTTCCATTTAAACAACGCCAACAAAAACAGGTATAAATCGCTGCAATAAATAACCAGTATATAATTAATGGTGTTTTTTAAAAGAGTATTTTTCTAGATTTCAATTAATAATAAGATTTTAAACAATCGAACTATAATTATTAAGTGATTCTTTTATTTCAAGATAAAAGAAATTTATAACTATATTACTAATGGAAAATGGTACTTTACTAGAACAATAATTTTTTTTTAAAAATGCTAAAAATAAATAATACATTTGGACTTTGAAATTTATTTTAATATGCATTTTGTTTTAATTTCAATAAGTAAATACTAAAAATTAAAAAAAAATCGTATTTAATTTCAAATGGCTAATTTAACAATAATACAAATAAATAATAATAATAATATTGCACTAAAATAGACCACGGGGAGTGAATGGCCGAGTGGCTAGAACTCTGGCGCTGGGTGCCACAGGTGTCGGCTTCAAGTCCCGGTGGTGCCATGAATGTTTGTAGTGGTTCGGAATCCAACTTAAACTGTAGGTCCCGGTCTCATATGAGTGTTGGGCGTTGAGCTGACCACCCTACCCCGTAAAAAGAAAAACATCTCTCGTCTCGAAAACTACCAGTAGGTAGACGGCCTTGGCCCACAATGGGCTGTTGCACCAATGATGGTGAAAGTAGACCACAGATACGCACAAATTGTTAAATTTTTTAAACACAAAACGTTTATTTAAATTTCAACAAATAATAATAAAACTTGACAAAAATCCATTGTTACACGTAAAAAAACCAAGTAATATAAAAAAAAAATTTTAAGTCAATTCCTACTTTTTTTTTTTCACTCTATTGCAGAAAACTCCTTCACAAATAAAGTTGAAATTTTCCTCTTGCATCTGGCGCCATCAATTATTTGATACATGCAACTTAAATCTAAAAATAAATTAATTAAATTTAATTAATGAATTAATATTTGAAAAACTGTATTCACATCCAGTGTCATCCACTACAAGTTCAAAAAATTGTATTTGAACGTGAGTGGATGAATAAAAAGTGTTTTATGAACGTTTGAAAATTTGAACTATATAGGGAGAGTGTGAACTAATTGTAGGAATTGAAAAAAAAAAAAAAATGCTAAGAATAAATAATAAATTTGGACTTTGAAATTTATTTTAATATGCATTTGTTTTAATTTCGTTAAATAAATATTAAAAATTGAAAAAAAATATTACAAAAAAAATTTTTGTTTCGTATTTAATTTCAAACTGCTAATTTAACAATAGTGCAAATAAATAAAAATAATGATGCACTAAAATAGGCCACAGATGACTAATCGTTAAATTTTTTAACACAAAAGTGATTATTTAAATTTAAACAAATAACAATAATACTTGACAAAATGCATTGCTAGATACATATAAAAAAATAAGTTGACGAAGTTCCAAAGTTGTCTGTACATAATAACGATATTGACCGCGACATTATTTTATTTATCTAAATCAATAAGACTTATTGTATTGTGGATGTTAAAAAGACTACAGGTGCAATTGCAATTTTTTTTTTCATATTTAATTTTAAACATTTAACAATAGTGCAAATAAATAATAATAATAATATTGTACTAAAATAGACTACAGATACAGACAAATCGTTAATTTTTTTAAATTTGTAATTATTTTTTTTTAACTTTAAAAAATTTTTTTTTTCGTTCTGAGGATGTTAAGACTGCAGGGTGCAATTGCAATTTTTTTTTTTTTCGTATTTAATTCCAAACATTTAACAATAGTACAAATAAATAATAATAATAATAATATTGCATTAAAATAGACCACAGATACAGACAAATCGTTAAATTTTTAAACGCAAAAATGTTTATTTAAATTACAACAAATAACAATAAATCCATTGATACACACATGTAAAAAAAAAAAATAAGTTGACGAAGTTCCAAAGTCGTCTGTACATAATAACGATATTGACCGCGACGTTATTTTATTTATCTAAATCAATAAGACTTATTTTCTTGTGGATGTTAAGACTGCAGGTGAAAAAAAAAAAAAAGAAGAAGAAAATACAGAAGGAAAGGAAACAGCAGAGGGAAAAAAAAAAAGAAAAAGAAAAGAAATATTGTTTTACCTGACTTTCGGCGGAAGAAATCAGCTAAGTGATCTTCGCCGATGAATATATTGGTTTGGAATCCGCCAGTGCCAAGATAGCAAACAAATACAAATAATGGTAATAAATAAATAAAGTATTGGAAAGGGGGAATGGAAAGAAGAAAAAGAAAAGACCATCTGCCTTTGGGGTGGTACTCAAAATAACTTACAGAAGAACTGGAAGCAAATACTGGATAGATTTATTTATTTATTTTGCTCTGTTCTTTTTTTTTTATCTTTTGCTGAACTGCGTGTTGTACAAAAATCAGATTTGCTCTTCACGGAAGCGGCTACAAATATAGTTTGAGATTGGGGTGGTATTTTTTCCAATTTCGGAAATTAAGAAAAGGTAAAAAAAAAAAAGTAAATAAGGTAAAATTTACTAAGTGGGAAAGAAAGAAACGGAAGTTAAAAAGTAAATAAAATAAGGAGAAATGAAAGGAAAGTAAATATAAAACAGAAAAATAAAAATAAAAATAGACAGACACAGTACTTCCCTGAAGACTGTTTTCGAAAAGTTTGTACTTGGTGGAAAAGAAATCAAAGGTAACTCGTTTCTAATTTGTTTCCTTTTATTGGCTTGTTTACTTTTTTTGGAGATACAATGTTTAAAGTTTAAATGGTTACTGGAGTAAAAAAAAAAAAAAAAAAGAAATGATCAATTTTTGTGCTTTTTAACCTTTTCGTGTAATCTTAGAAAGTCATGTCCAATCGAGATAGCTTTCGTATGACACGAAGCATAAAATAAGTGTAATTGACGTAAAAATATGAAAAATAAAACAAAAATTCTGCAAATGTTTATAAATTAGTACTTAACTATTTATAAACTAATTTTTAAATAGTACTTGAAAGTCTTATAAAAAATTAAATATTTTAAAAAAAACTTTAATTATTAAGACTTCGCTAATTGTAACTAGCGGAAAAACCAGACATGACAAGAGTTTTTTTTTGTGGGGATATTTGAAGACTTCTTCAGAAAAATGTTGTAGTATCATGTTCTGTTGTTTTAATTTTTCATCAAAATCTTAAAAATCTTTGAAAAAAGAGTACCAATTATATTTTTAACTAAAATGTATATATGATGAAGCAATGATCTCTGTATTTTCCCTGATTTATATGATGTATCAATGTGTTTTCCCTGATCTATATGATATAGCAATGTGTTTTTCTTAATCTATGTGATATAGCAACGTGTTTTTCCTGATCTATATGTTGAATAAATGACATCTGTGTTTTCCCTGATCTATATGTTGAATAAATGACATCTGGTGTTTTCCCTGATCTATATGTTGAATAAATGACATCTGTGTTTTCCCTGATCTATATGTTGAATAAATGACATCTGTGTTTTCCCTGATCTATATGTTGAATAAATGACATCTGTGTTTTCCCTGATCTATATGTTGAATAAATGACATCTGTGTTTTTCCCTGATCTATTTGTTGAATAGATGACATCTGTGATCTATATGATGTAGCAATGTGTTTTCCCTGATCTATATGTTGAATAAATGGCATCTGTGTTTTCCTGATCTATTTGTTGAATAGATGACATCTGTGTTTTCCCTGATCTATATGATGTAGCAATGTGTTTTCCCTGATCTATATGTTGAATAAATGACATGATCTATATGATAGCAATGTGTTTTCCTGATCTATATGATGTAGCAATGTGTTTTCCCTGATCTATAATGATGTAGCAATGTGTTTTCCCTGATCTATATAATGAAGCAATGTGTTTTTTCTTATCTATTACCTATACATTCATTCACTGGTTTTGAAAGAAATTTTTCATATACTCTACAATTAAAAAAATTTATAATAAAATTATTTCTTAACTAATAATATTTAATCAAAACTTTAAAAAAAAAATATTTTAAAAATTAAATTTTCTTCTGGTAGTTCTTCTATCGTATTAAGCCTGTACCGACTCAATAAAATTAAAACTATATTTAAGTTAAACTGTACAATACCAAGTTAACTTCAGGCCATCATAACTTAAATATTAAGTACTACTAAGCAATGTAACATTTTTATGCTATTCTCTTTTTCCCGTTTTCCGTCTTTTGCGTTAAATGATGATCTTTTGAAGTGATTTATCAAAAACCTAACTTTGAATCTTCAAGTATAAAATGTCCTTTTCTACTACTTTTACCTCCCAAATTGGTTAAAATAAGAACGAATAATAATAAAAAAGAAAGGAAACCGTTCTAATGGTTGTATCGAATTTTTATCAGCATTCTACATCGTTTGGTATCGCATTGAGATCGTAATGCTTCATCGAACGATTTGGAACTTAAGAACATTATGGCCTTTTTATTCAATATATTTGCCTTCCTCTTTTGTATTCGAAGCGGACATTACTTTTGTGTTCTTAAATGCCATTTTTTATTTGTTTATTTTTCTTTCCCGTTCGTGCCACCGTATTTATTTCTGCCCATCACAGACAACAATCTTTTTTTAATGATCGCGTAGTCGTAGCACAAGTCACATGCGTCAGAGTTTAGAAATGGCCGTATTTAACATAAATAATAAGCCTTTTGAGGGAGGGAAGGGAATAGGAGATGCTACGGAACAATGGCTTGTAGAATGATTTATTCATGTGCATTTCGGTTCGTTACATATATTTTTTTTTTCTCTCTTCTCTCCCTTGGTGTCATATTATTTTTTTTTTTATCTATTGTTTTGTTCAATGTTCTTTTTTTTAAGAATCACTTTCATGTTGTTCGGTCCACGGCAATGATTTTTAATGTTTAGGGTTTGAATTCGTTAGCTTTTCTTTTTCCTTGATAACAATCAATGAAATGTAAAGAATGGAAAAGCTTTTCTGTATGTGTGCTATCCGCTTTTTATGATGGTAGTACACAATAATGATGCATAGCATTACGTGAATGAGGAAATAAAGGGGACATGAAATATCTTTCACATGCATTGGCAGAGTTTATTTCACGTCGTTTATGGCTCACTGAAGTAAATAATAACATTCTCTCCTTAAAAGGGAAACTGTACTGGAATCGTATCATTGTGTTATTACACCATTCTTAGATAAAGAATTATTTACTGATAAATTTGTCAGACGAGATGCTTGTTTGCTTGCATATATGCTGTCGTCTTTTCTTGTTAAAAATTTCTGTTTACTCAATTTAATAATTCTACTCTATAACACAATGGCATTAAACAGTCTATTTTGTTCCCCTAATAATTTTAAATAGTTTTATGTACATTTTTAAAGTTAAAAAGAAAGAAAGTATTAACATTAAATATCGAATATGACAGTTCAGCTCTCACATTAGTGCTATAATATAGTCATTCTTTTTAAATTCCTGGGTTTATTAACAGCAAAATCACGCGATTGGTTGTGAAGAATGTCTTCTATCGTTTAGAAGTCGATGATTGGATCACAGAAAATGACAGAATCATTTTCTGTAATTAATCCATAACCCATTTCAATATTTAACATCCCGTCTTTATTGACAGAAAGAAACACCGGATTGGTTCTGAGGAATGTCCTCTATCGTTTAGAAGTTGATGATTGGATCACAGGGAATAATTCTGTCATTCCATAATCCTCTGTTGAAATGCTATTGTTAGTGTGTAAACATTACATTCTTTAAATAACAATTTAAATCTTGTAATTACATTCTTTAAAATTCTGTCTTTATTGATAGCAAGAAACATGTAATTGGTTATGATGAATGTCTTCTATCGTTTAGAAGTAGATGATTGGATCACTGGAAAGGAATCTGTCATTCCATAATCCTCTATTGAAATTTTACAATTGGTGCATTGCCAAATAGACTGTTTAGTAATATATATATATATATTTTATTTTATATATTAGTGTTCTAACAATGTATATCGGGTTGTATATATATTGTATATATATTAATTTTTTTTTAATTTCTTAAATTGTTGTGTATCTTTAATTGAAGATACAATCATCATACCTACGATACTCATTTGATCATTATACCTACGACTAAGACATTAATGGTCAAATATGAAAACTTACTCTTACTTAATTTCCTTAATTCAATTGAAGATGCAGGTACTAATTTGATCATTGTACCAATGACCAAGCCAGTAATGGTAAAAATTCAAAGCATACTGCCTCATTTTCAAAATTTCTAATGTTATCACAACCACTTTTCTGACTTTATCAAATTGTCTATTTATCTAATTGTCTATCAATTTGTCTATGTAAAAATCATAAAGCAAATTATTATTTGTTGCAATTTGCTGATTTTTAAAAGGTTATTAAATTATTTATTCAAATAAAAGTTAAAATGTTCCTATATTAAATGTTGCAGTTATGTAATAATAGTTTACATTTTTAATAAAATAGCTTTTTTCTATTTTCATCTGTCATTAAAAAATTTTTTTTTTTAATTTTCAGAACAGCAAACCTTCACGTTTCTGAAGTTATGAAAAAAATACAAATCCAGAACGTAAGTAAATTTCTATACTTAAAAATATTTGGTGTAAATTACAGTTTGAGGTTTTGCAGCTTTTGATCCCAGTACTTTTAAAGTATTATTACATAGGTAGAAAAAAATTATTAAAGCATTAAAATATAGTTACGCTCTTAATTTTTTAAACTGTATATAATCTGCTTTATGAAATTCTGTAAGCATTATTGTAACCATTCCTATTTAAGCCTTGAAGATTAAAATTCGTTTGTGTAACAATGTCATTGTAAAAGTTTGCAATGCTACTGGAATTCAAGTTTTGGACATTTATTTGATAGTGAATCATCTGTTGGAATTATAACAACAGAAATTTGCTTCTTATTTATTGCAATTTAAAGCTGCCATTCCTCAACCCTTACTCAGTATGTGATAAATGAATAATAGCTTACAATGCACCAGCAAATGAATGGTGTGATACAATGGCTTCATTCAATACAAGTAACTACGATGTGGAAATAATCCTGACATATACGAAAAATATATCCATTTTGATTAAGATTTATGGTTTTGTATATTTACAATTATGAAAGCAGTATTGTCTGCGTTTAGTTCTCTCTTCAATTTTACTGGCGAGCTTCCATATTAACAGTGTATGATACAATATACTTTTCTGAAAATTGCATTGTTAAATATTTACAAATTTATGGCAGTGCTCGTTTACCATCTTTGAAAGTATGGATTATTTTTTAAGATGAAAGCTTCTACAATAGTATTCCTTAAATTGTTTCAATTTTTTTTTTTAATTAATTAAAATTTTTTTGACTAACTTTAATTAATTTGAATATGGAAGATAACTTGAATAAGATAATTTGTTCAATTTAAATAACAAATAATATTTTTAAAATAAATAATAATAATTTTTAAATTAATAATAAGTAATAATTTTTATTAATAATTTTTATTAATAAATAATAATTTTTAAAATTAATAATGAGTAATATTTTTGTTAATAAATAATAATTTTAAAATTAATATGAGTAATACTTTTGTTAATAATTTTTGTTAATAAATAATAATTTTAAAATTAATAATGAGTAATAATTTTTGTCAATAAACAATAATTTTTAAATTAATAATGAGTAATACTTTTGTTAATAAATAATAATTTTTAAATTAATAATGAGTAATACTTTTGTTACCAATTAATAATTTTAAAATTAATAATAAATTATTGTAGCAAGTTGATTGTTTTAAATTATTGTAATTATTTACTGTCGGTCAGAATTAAAAATGTTAATGAATGTTCCCACCTGTAGTTAAAACTAACTTAGCACAGGTGGCATTTATTTTAAAGTGAAGGAAAAATTATTGAAAAATTAATATATCATTGCAAACCGAAAAAAATTGTCCATGAATTATTGCATATACCTTTCAGGTTCTATTGCATATAGTTATGCATCTTTATTACATGGGAACTACAATTTTTCTCGTTATCCTTCTACAACATTCTTTTATATACTATATTTTTCTGTAAACTAATAAGGTAAAAAAAAATGAACCACTTCCATAACGGAACATAAAACAAAAGCGATATATATTTTTTTTATTCAACCATAATTGAGTCAAATAATAAAAAAAAAAAATGTCCTCTGGCACACGATCCCTGAAAAACATCTGTCCTGCCAAAAAGTGACAGCATGTCACGGCGAAGCCATCCATCAATCTCAAAGACAATTAAACGGATTTTTTTACAGCATTGTAAAAGTTATCCTAAACACCCCCTCACTAAACAGCTGGCGAAGTCGGTGAAGCGGTCAATTGGAGAAATATTGGGTCGCAGTTCTGTCCGCGGAACATCATCTTCTGCCATATGCCAGTGCTCTCGGGTCGCCTTACACGTGGTTGGTTATTACGTGGAGGATTTCAGGCGTGAAGATTGATATTAAGACGAGCAACGTGGCAACCGCTTTCACTTTCTGGGTTTTTGCATAAAGGTGGCCCTGCTGCGTGTCGGGGAAAGGTTTGCCATGTTGGCGAAGTTAGTGTCGTATTTCTTTGCTGAATTTTGCTAAGATGTAATTTTAAATAGAGCAATTATTTAAAAAAAACTCTTTACAAATTTAAAAATTAATTAATCTTTTAATTATAACTGATTACTAGTTAAAAAATGTTACATTAAAATTGCGAGTATCTTTTCTAGTAATATCAATAATCCTGGCGGTGGTATGGATGTTTGTTAGGGTTCGAATTCACTTTAAATTGTAGCTCCCGGTCTGTCTGGCCCTCGTGTGTACAAGATGACCCGTAGAGCGTCAAACAAAACCAAATCTTTCTACTAATCAAAAGAAAATTACACTTTTACATTCTTCAAAATGCAACTCTTATCTTGTTTAATACTATATTCGTGCTCTATGAAATACTGATTTTAATGATATTTTCAATGGTAAGTTCAATTCTTCGCATGACTTTAATTCTATTATAGATACCCTTTTGATTTTTAAAAAAGCAAACGCTTATTAGTTTTCGAGAAAAACTGTTCTACTAGAAAGAGTAGCTTTTTAATTGTAATTATAAGCCCTTTTTCACTTTAAATTTGAGAGAATTTTCATATTCAGAATGAAAATGTATCTTATATTTCGAAAAACTATTCTCGAAATATATATATATATGTTCTATAATATATATATATATATATATATATAGAGAGATATATAAGAGAGAAAGAGAGATAAGATATAGAAAATTTATATATATAAGTTCTATAGTTTTTACTTTTAATTATAAGCCTCTCCTCTTAAATTTGGAATTTTCATATGTGAAAGAAAAAAGCTTAGTTTTCAAGAAAACTGTTCTCAAGAGTAACTTTTAATTTTAACTGTAAGCCCCCTCTCTCATTTTAAATTTGGGAGAATTTTCATCTACAGAAAGAGAATACAGCTTATTTGTTGAGAATAGCTTTTATTATTAGCTTTTAATTATAATCCGAGTCTGCCTTTAAATTTGGAGCTGCCCTAATGGCCAATTGGCTGTCGCTCTGGCCATTGGTACCACAGACTTCGGTTGGAATCGTGGCGGTGGCATGGATGTTTGTGAGTGGTTCGGAATCCACGTTAAACTGTAGGTCTCGAACTAATTAGCCCAAAGTGAGCGTAAAATGGCCGTAGAGCAAACAAACCAAACCGCTTAAATTTGGGAGAATTTTCCTCTGCAGTAGGAGAATATAGCTTACTTTTTGAGAGAATACTTAGCTTACTTTTTGAGAAATAGCTTTTGAGAATTTTACTTATAAGCCTTCATTCCTCTTATAATTTGAGAATAGCTTTTAATTTTACTTATAATTTTCATTTGCTAAAGGTTTGGTCTGTTGTTCTACGGTCATTTTGTGCTCATTTTAGGCTAATTAGAAAGGGAGAGCCTACAATCTAATATGGATTCGAACCACTCACAAACATCCATGCCACCGCCAGCATTTGGGCCTATGAAACCAAAGGCCAGAGCGCTAGCCATTTGGTCATCAGGCTGCTCATTTGCTGAAAAGGATGTAGCTTACTTTTCTAGAAAAACTGTTCTCAAAAAAGTTACATTTAATTTTTTTATTATAAGTCTCCTCTCCCTCTTAAATTTGGAAGAATTTTTACTTGCAAAAGATCTTCATTGTACTTTTAATATTACAGTTTAGTTTATTTTTAAATTGGAGATTAACATTTAATATTTGACCTTTAATGTTTAATATTTAACCATCCATATTTGAGGATAAACATAAAACAAGTGTCATTAATTAAATGCAGTTTTTCTCCAATATCCGGTAATAAATATTACCTGTTTATTTCTTAATCATACTTTATTATTTCTTCTATCATTTTTAATTCAAAATACAGTTCAAAAATTTTAATAAATGAAACGTACTTCGCATTGCCAGCTTTTGCTCATTAGATATCACAGATATCTCATTCGATATCATAAAGAACTGATGATAGACTCGCCTTCATATTTCTGATGCTTATTCATATGTTTTTGAGTTCTCGCTAGATTTTTAATGTAATGATATCTTAAAAGCATATTTCATTTCATGGAGAATTCTTAATTAATTCTGTAATTGGATATTTAGATATATATTTGAAATGAATTTTCCACATTTTTTGTTAGTTTGCTATTTAATTTTATGCTTAAATTAATATAGTTAACTTTTTTTCTTTTGGGCTAACATAAATTAACTTGTTCAACTTTAATTAAAAGTATCCATACATTTCCTGTTAAAGAACTATAAGTAGTTACAGAAATACATTTTAATTTCATCTACTTAGAAATAATCAATATTTTCCTTAAATACCTGTTCCAAGAAATTCTTTTAAATGAAAACACTCATAATTGTTTGCCTAGTTATTTCTTCTATGTAATTGTAGTACAATTTTTAACTTGCAGGAAAATTAATTTTTCTTGGGAAAACAATACTATGTTCATGACTTTCTGTCTTATTCTATGGCAATTTAATTGTTATATCTTTTTAAAAAAATATGGGCCGACTCGTGGATCAGTGGCAACGTAAGCCGCTGGTGAGCGTTAGGGCTGAAATTCCATACAATGGCGGATTTGTTATAGACACGTTTTCAAAAACGAGTCGATGGTTTTTATGGTGTTCAGCATTTTGACCCGTTTCAGATTGCCTGGTGGGAATTTTTCCAGATTTTCTCCTATACGATACGCAAATTCAGGGTAGTTCTCTCTAAAAATTTTTCAGGGCAGTGCCGTTCTTTTTCAGCGACTCGGAGCCAAGTCAGACTTCTACTACGGGTGCTCCATCAAACAAAGGCTGCCCTCTTTCCCCCCTCCATCCACGAGTAAACTACTCATAGGGTGTCCTTCTTAGTGAGGAATTATCGCTCTGACCTGATGTCGATTGCGACGTTTGCGATTTGCGACGATTTTCATACCTAAGGGGAGATAACGCTGCTAATTTTTCAAAATCAAACTGTAATGCTCGGGAACAGATGAAAGTTTGATCAAATAAGTTAAGTCTGGTCTCGGCTTTAATGGTAACTACAGAAAACGCAGGCGGAACGAACGTCAATACAAGGCACACTATCACAAATTTCACCAAGTTTATTCGTTTATCATAGCGGTGGTTGTAACGCTAGCTACTAACAGTATTCGAATTAACGTTCATCGTCAAGCTAGTATACGCATCTATCATTAAATCCACATCCTACTTCAGTTAATTACATTTTTGTGAAGCTGTTATTTATTTTATTATAACATAAATATGTTATAACATCAAATGAAATAAGCATTTTTCACTCATTCAGCAACGAGGCTTGGCAATTGTTTGTTTTTCTTGATTTGGCCTCTTGTTCCTATTATGGGGCATTGTCTTCCGAGCGGAATTTTAAGGGTAACAACTCCGTATTTGCGTGTCGTATGGAGGGTAAACTTGTAAAACTTAGACCATAAATAACAAGGTGTCTTACTAGACATTGTCATTATCACAATCATGTCTCCTTATTTCTAAAAGCAATGACTACTCTTTTTTCCGCTGGGCGACGAGTCTACTATTACTACTACTACTACATGCCATTAGCTAAAGTGGATAAAAATAAGCACTATTCACTCCTTCAGCAAGGAAGCCCACAATTAATTGTTTTTTCAAACATCCATGGCAGCACTGGAATTCCAACCCGGAGCCTGTGGTACTGCAGTGGCAGAGCGCTAGCCACTCGGCCATCAGGATCCTGAAAGCTTAAGTGACTGCAACTGACCTCTTGCATGCTGGCTATTGGGCTCTCTTTTTCCAGGCTGGGCGACGAGTCGGTCAAAAACGTAATTTTGGGAAGGACGTTTCCCCATTATCATCATCCTTTCAGTTTCTGCTTTTTTTTTTTTGAACTTTGATCAAGAAACTTAATGCATTGATTCTATGCAAATTTTCTGTATTAGTGAGAGAGAGGGCTATGTAATGGGGGAGAGCCGTGTTGCCATGCTTCAGGAGATAATTGTGTTGCAGAGCTAAAACAACAGGCTGGCGGTAAAAATGTGACGCGGGATTAAAACATCTTCATTCTCTCTTTTCTACTGCAAAGTATTTTTGCAATTATCTTGGGAGCCATGCATGAAATTAAAGGACTTAACTTTTAGCATTTTTGCGGGGAGGGGGCGTTTAGAATTTTTGCCAGTCCTCGTCCCCAAATTCGTTTGCCGCTGGAGATCGATAGTTTTGGAGGTCTCTTTTAATATTTAACTTTGAAAAGAGAGAAATTGCTTTGTAACATCCCAGATTAGATATTTGGAAACAAAATATTGTATTTTTATTGAGATTGACGAGTTACTTTCAATTTTTATTAACAAGAGTTACTTTTAATTTTTATTAACAAGAGTTATTTGTAATATCAACAAGAGTTATTTTTTATCTTTTTATCAACAAGAGATATTTTTAATATACAAGAGTTACTTTTAATTTTTATTAACAAGAGAATTTTTAATTAACAAGAGTTACTTTTAATTTTTTTAACAAGAATTTTTATTATTTTTAATTTTTATCAACAAGATCAACAAGAGTTACTTAATTCTTTTTTTTTAATATCAACAAGAGTTATTTGTAATATCAGCAAAGAGTTATTTGTAATATCAACAAGAGTTACTTTTAATTTTTATTAACAAGAATTACATTTATCATCAACAAGTTAGTTACTTTTAATATCAATAAGAGTTATTTTTAATATCAACAAGAGTTACTTTTTATTTAACAAGAGATATATCAACAAGAGCTGCTTTTCAACAAGATTTTATTTTTATAACAAGAGTTATATTTTTAATATCAACAAAGAATTACTTTTAATTTTTATCAACAAGAGTGACTTTTAATTTTTATTAACTTATTCAATCGAAAATTTATTAAGAAAATAAAAATAATTTTAAAAGAAATTTTTAATTCAACAAAAAAATAATTTCACTTTTAAATAGTATACTTTTATTCAAAATTTTTAATATTTACTTTTAATTTTTATCAACAAGAGTTACTTTTTAATTTTTATTAACAAGAGCATAGGCATCAGTAACTCTTGCTGATATTTTAATATCAACAAGAGTTATTTGTAATATCAGCAAGAGTTATTTGTAATCCTCAACAAGAGTTACTTTTAATTTTATTAACAAGAATTACATTTAATATCAACAAGAGTTATTTGAGTTATTTGTAATATCAGAAGAAACAAGAGTTAACAAGAGAGGTCTAGACTCTCAACAAGAGTTATTTGTAATATCATGAAAGGTTACTTTTAATTTTTATTAACAAGAATTACATTTAATATCACAAGAGTTATTTGACGCAGAGCAGCTTTTAATTTTTTATTAACAAGAGAAACAAGAGTTACTTTTAATTTTTTTATTTTTAATATCCAACAAGAGCAGCTTTTTAATTTTTATTAACAAGAGTTATTTTTAATATCAACCTAAGTTATTTTTAATATCAACAAGAGAAATATATTTAGGTTACTTTTAATTTTTATTAACAAGAGATATTTTTAATTCAACAAGAGTCTAGAGCAGTGGTGCTTCTTTTAATTTTTATTAACAAGAGTTATTTTTAATATCAACAAAGTTACTTTTAATTTTTATCGAGTTCTTTTAATTTTTATTAACCAAATATCAAGTTACTTTTAATTTTTAAAAAAGTTCAAGACTTTTAATCAACAAGAGTTACTTTTAATTTTTATTAACAAGAGATATTTTTAATATCAACAAGAGTTACTTTTAATTTTTATTAATTTTGTTATAATATTAATAAGAAACGAACAATTCTTACGTTAATTGTTTATAGTATTGTAAAGAACCAACAAATATTACTTAAGAATTGTTTATAGTATTATAATCAACCGACAATTCTTACTTAAGAATTTGTTTATAATATTAATAAGAAACGAACAATTCTTACGTTAATTGTTTATTATTATTGTAATGAACCAACAAATATTACTTAAGAATTGTTTATAGTATTATAATCAACCGACAATTCTTACTTAAGAATTTGTTTATAATATTAATAAGAAACGAACAATTCTTACGTTAATTGTTTATAGTATTGTAATGAACCAACAAATATTACTTAAGAATTGTTTATAGTATTATAATCAACCAAGAGTTACAATTCTTACTTAAGAAATAATATTAATTGTTTCTATAGTTAATTGTTTATATTATGAATAAGAAACGAACAATTCAACGTTAATTGTTTATCAAATATTACTTAAGAATTTTTATAGTATTATAATCAACCGACAATTCTTACTTAAGAATTTGTTTATAATATTAATAAGAAACGAACAATTCTTACGTTAATTGTTTATAGTATTTGTAATGAATCAACAAATATTACTTAAGAATTGTTTATAGTATTATAATCAACCGACAATTTACTTAAGAATTTGTTTATAATATTAATAAGAAACGAACAATTCTTACGTTAATTGTTTATAGTATTGTAAAAGAACCAACAAATATTACTTAAGAATTGTTTATAGTATTATAATCAACCGACAATTCTTACTTAAGAATTTGTTTATAATATTAATAAGAAACGAACAATTCTTACGTTAATTGTTTATAGTATTGTAATGAACCAACAAATATTACTTAAGAATTGTTTATAGTATTATAATCAACCGACAATTCTTACTTAAGAATTTGTTTATAATATTAATAAGAAACGAACAATTCTTACGTTCAATTGTTTATAGTATTGTAAAGAACCAACAAATATTACTTAAGAATTGTTTATAGTATTATAATCAACCGACAATTCTTACTTTAAGAATTTGTTTATAATATTAATAAGAAACGAACAATTCTTACGTTAATTGTTTATAGTATTGTAAAGAACCAACAAATATTACTTAAGAATTGTTTATAGTATTATAATCAACCGACAATTCTTACTTAAGAATTTGTTTATAATATTAATAACCCGATTGAAAGGTCGTCGAGTTTTGTAGAACAAAAATAAAAAAGCAATATGATCATCAGACCTTTGAAAAAGTAAAAAATATATTTAATCAAAAGAAAACGAGATGGATATATAATATATATTTCTTTTAATTTGGTCGGACCGGCAAATTAAAATTCTATCCGCGGGTCGATGAACCTTCGGCGGGTCGTAGTTTGCCCAGCCTCACCAGTAAAAGAAGTATATTTGGTGTACCAGAAATTCGGCTTAGAAGTGGAGTCCTTACACTCTACAATTATATGTCTTAAAATGTGTTAAATATTGTTTATGTCTAATTATATGTGTGTGTGTGCATCATTGTTGACTAATTACGAGAAACAGCATTTATTTCTTTTATTAGGAGTTTGAGATGATTTGGAGCAAGTGTTTAAACATATTAAAAATGTCACTCATTTGTGTAAAAAAGGGGCACATTTGTATTTAATAAACTTCAAGTAATTAAATCCAGGGTAGAAAAGGGAAATTTTGTTTATATACACATTATTTTGTTAAATGTATGCCTTTTGGGCAGTTAAGGTAATTTTAAGATCTAAAGCTAACAATTTTTTAATTCGATGTCGTTAGCCCAGATATTATATTAGAATTTTGTTCAATCGTTCATTAATTTCAATCGATTATAAATACGTTTTAATCATCCACTCGAGTTCAAATGCATTTTTTCTAACTTTGATGGATGACTTTGGATATGACCTATTTGTTTACTGCAAATATTAATTCCTCATAGGTGTAGTACAATTCATTTTTAGTTTTTGCATTTAAGTTGCCGTATCTCTGCACCATGGGGACTTTTATAAAGGACTTTCTGATATCAGTGAAAAAAGTAGGAATTTTATATTACTTATTTTCTTTCTGTATTTACCACCTTATGTTCTTCTGCGAAAAAAAATACTTTTTTTCAAAATCACTGGAACAACCACGCTGTATAAAATTTCTTCCCCACCCCCTTCCCGTTTTATTCTAACAGTAATCACTTTCATTAATTAATGATTGAATAATTCAGCACACCCATATGTCACATAATGGAGCAGTGATGACTGTTGAATCCTATTGTATAAAAAAAAAATAAAATTGATTATTTCGTTCTATGAATTATAGGAGGTGAGTATGAGGAAGTTTCAGTTATTTTCGTCTGTTTCTATCATGTAAACCATTGCTTTATTTTTATGAAAATAGGTGTCATCTTTGTACAAGTTAATTTTATTTTAGGAGCAGGTGTCTTAGTATGTTTGTCTGGTGTTCATGCAGTTAATTAATAGAAAAGAATGCATTGTTGTTAATTATTTTTGAAGTTTTGTGGATATGTAGCTGTAAAGTATTTTGGCTGTATTCCGATAGGGTTTTTATTTGCATGTAAGATGCGATATTTACGCATGCATGAGTTATGGTTTTACGACAAACTATCCCCAAAATCATCAGCTAAGCGTTGCGTGAGCATTAGATGAGATCTGTGACAAACGGGTTATACCTCAATCCAACGCGAGATCGGAGCTTCTTTCTTTCGGAAACTTTCTTTCAATGAAGACTATCTCACGACATGCATCTTAAACGATCCCTCTTTAATACTGATGCTCGGCGTGCACGGCGCTATTTACAAATGCAAATGCTCGTTCACAAATTGAAGAAAAAAGCTTGGGGCTTTACATATTACACAAATCAAAAACAGGTTCTCTTGAAAATAAGGCTTCTTATCTCTCTCTCTGGCTACATTTCTGAACTATAAACTAATGATTTGCTTGCTTCAATAGATCTCAGGCCTTTTTTTTCTTTACCTTTCTCTGGTTTTACTCATTTTTGGTTCGTTCGATTTCAGTGAGGTGCGTTATTGTGCGGCGAGGAAGCAACAGACTTTTGCTTTGGAAGATTCTGCACGGGCTTGGGATCATCCACTTGCTATCGCCCATCTTATCGAAGATCTTACTTGAAATCTCCTCTCTTTCTTGAAACAACAACAAATCAGTGTTAAGTAATTTCGAATATCTTTTCAAATGGAAGGGTAACTCTTTATAAAGCATTCTTACACACACCACCAGGTCTTCAAGAAAAAAAAATGGTGGATCTTTCGATTCAACTCAAAATAATCTCTCCTCTAATGTGCCTAAAATAATGTTTGTGCTGCTCCAGTTGTTATTATCATTATAAATCAATTTCGATACCTATCAGTTTTTGGCAATGGTGTTTATTTGAAGTTGAAATAAGGATAAGAATGCAGTACCTTCTTTTCTCATTAAAATAAATAAAATTTTCTGTCAAAGATTTTCTAAATATGGATGTATATCTATGTAAGATTATTTTGTTACATTTTTAATAGTTTACATATGGATGTTACTCATAATTTTATTAAAATTGGGCACATAAGAACAATGCGACAAATAACAGTTTGTCAGATCATCTATAACAATTGTTGAAATTTAAAATTTTCTGTAAACTTACACAGCTAATTTTACGAGCATTGTTTGGTTTCTGATCCGTTTAAATACAAGGTTTAATATTACTCATTTAAATATTTATAGAATGTCGTAACCATTACAACATGATCTATGTAACTTTTATGTTTTAACCCTTTTTCACTTGCTCATACTATGGATGACATCTGGTTCACAGGTTAAAGATTATAACGTATTTCCACACAGCTGCTCATTCATTTTATCAAAAATTCCAATCATTTCTGCTTCCAGATAAAACATAAATGAGATTGTTAGTAATGACAAGGCATATGTCTGTTTTCTCAAATGCAGCATTTCAAAAGAGGGTTGTCATGTTAACAATTTAAAGCGAAATGTAGCTCTTTACAAAAGTTTTATCCCTTCAGTTTTCTCTAGTATATCAAATATATTTTATCAGATTATGTAATAATCTTGAAGATGGTTCTAGGGTTATACATACTTTTTTCAGAAGCTAATATGGGTGGTCATATTTCTTCAAAATGCTGCAATGTTTCGAAACCATAGCTTTGCCGTTGCAGTTATGAAGGACGTTTTCTTAAAACTGATTCTTCGGATGTTGAAATTATCCACTGAGTCTTCGTTTATTAAACGACTCATTTTACCTACTAAATGCTCATATTTCATATTCTATTGTTGCATATCGCTCTTGTTTGAATACTCATATCTTTTCCAGTCCTCGATTGGTTCCCGTCGGTGATCTGTTTTCTTATCTATGGATCGCGTACACAGAGGCAAACTTTCGGATGATTTCAACAATAAAAGCTGCAGCAGTACGTAACA